>WBNQ01054871.1:1344-13758 GCA_013401375.1 Spizella passerina | reverse complement strand
GCCAAAACAGGATTGGGTCCTGCTTTGAAGCAACTCTGCTCTGATCAGCTGTTGTGTGGCTCTGAGGCTGGAAGTAGCTTCACAATCTGCATTGGGCAAGTCTAAGTGTAAAACTAGAAGTAATTAATACATAGCATCTCTCCCTGGGGATGTGTGCTACCTACACGTAACAATACTTCAGCTGAGAAAGCCATTCCCAGGGAAATTCTTTAATGGAAAGTAAAGTGTATTTGTATTTGCACTTAATACAAATACTTTAGCAGCACACACCCCCCATCCTGCTTAATCTTAGCAAGGCTTCTTTTTTCCTGTTTTAAATTCAGAGCTTCAGTTCCCTTGATCCAGGAGGTTGAATACTTCAAATCACATCAGTGCCCTAAGATTGTGAAGGGCCAGCTCAATGATGATGACTGCAAGTCGAAACATTAAGAATGCAAATTATCAGCCAAGTGACAACTGTTAAGCTATATTAAAAAGTATGTTGCTTCTGCTTAACAGACACACAGATAAAAATGATGCTACTGTGAAATTTGCGGGGGTAACACAGTTCAAAGTACAGAGAAAGCATTTGTTCTCTTGTCTGTTCAGTTGCTGTTTTGAAAACAAGCAACAGTATCACCTCAAGAAATCTGCAGCTGAGATCTGTCACCAGGCAATGTCCTTACTAATAAATACAGGATGTTGAATAATAGCAATAAAAGCTAATAAAAGAGCCTTTTGTATTAAAACAAATTCACCTTATTAGACCAGCTTAATACTTTCTGAGTTATAGGTGGCACTAGATGTCACTTAAAGTCAAAAGCCTCTGGCTGATGACTGCTTGCAAATGCCACATAAATCCCAAAAGCTGATAGAGCCTGTCCAAATAGTTCTATATATCCCATTGATTTCATCATTTCCTTCTATGAGAACACAATCCTAAACTGTATAGAAATTAATTTGCTTTAAATGTGCATATGAGATTTCTTTGCAAATTCAACAGCCAGCATGCAAGGCAGAGAACTTTGCACATGTCCCTTTGCTTGTTTCTCAGTGGTGCACATTCTGCTTTTAAACCTCCAGCCACAAATGTGGAAAACCAACAGTGGCCTCAAATTCAAGGAAAAGGTACCAGCAAAAATATATGCACTTCCTCCTCCTGTCTCTGCAATTTATTGCTGCTGGAGGTCAGAGAGTTAAATACTATCCCTAGGGTTTGGTTTTTTTTAAATAGCTGGATGGTTTTGTGACAGTGCTCAGATCCTACTCTGGCATGGCACAGTTCACAGCGTGAATTATGTTTTGCTGTCTCATGGCATTTCACCTTTGACTCCATTAAAAACAGGACAAACTTCATCTTCTAAGTAATGAGGGTAATATTGTAGCTCCACCAGCATCCATCCTGAAGGTGAAGCATCTCTTAACCAACCTGCCATGGTAAATCCCACATCCCTACTCCATAAGTGTGCTTTTGTAGCAGTGCAAAAGCTGATGAAGGCTCTAGTGCTAGCCAGAAACTGAAACCAATGATGTTACTCCCATCATATTTTTGACACTTTCATGGCCTGGGAGTATCGCATTTGTTGATAGAAATCATAACTGTGGGCAGTTTGCAATCAGAAACCCAACGAAATATAAATANAACCCAATCCACTCTATGGTTCTGTGACCCTCAGCCTGGCCATCACATTGCCCCCAGCATCACCTGGGCTGGGACCTGTCACTCTTCACGAGGAAAAAATCCCAAACTGCTCTGGAGGACAGACAGCCTCTTACATAACAGGCACTGCAGGGACAGGTGAGGTGACTTCCTCCACACTGTGTTATCACTGTGGTAAAGCCTAATGCCAGCTGACACTGCTCTGCCAAGGTTTAAGAGATTCGTGGGCTCCGTTAAGATGTGGCTCCAATGTCTTTTCAATCCACAATGTTTTTAAAATAAAACAAAACCACGTAACTTTTCATCTACTGCCAGTGAGGAGTGTTTCATCTCAAAGCTACTTTACTTGATGGGCACATGTATCCTCTGTGCTTAACTCAACCACAATATCTTAGCTTAAATAGAAGAGTCATAAAAATGATTTCTGAACATAACAATACTCTGAAAATGGGATGCATTTTGGGAAGGAAACACTCTGTTTATCTCAGGTCTATGAATATATAGCAGACCATGCAGTTAGAGACAGTGATGANTTCACAAAGGAGGTAAATATCATTATCACTAATTTATGAAAGGCACAACTGGCAGACAGAGGAGTAAGACCAACCATCTTCCAAATTTTTCATGAAGCCTTTATAAACTTCCCAAACCAGATCACACAAAAATAGCAGCTATCCCTGACATACAACACAGCCCAACCAGAGGATGGTGGATGACTGTATCCTGCAACCATCCCAAATATCTGAAGTTGTTATTGAAGTATGATATGTGACACGATTTGCTGTACTGCATTACCCACAGAGGAAGCCACCAGAAAGAGAGAGACCTCTGCTATTATAAAAAGTATTTCCCTGCTCTTATCCAGAGCAGGACACTGAGGTAGGCAGGGTATTGTGCTGTGGGAAATGCATCTGAAGCCAACTGTGCCTGCTGAATGCTCTGAGAGTGCAGAGGAACAGCTCTAGCCTACAGAGGCTGCAGTGACTCTTTTGGAATTCTAAGTAGCTTGTTTGGGTAATAACAAATGTGTAATTAGAAGTTCCTCTAAGGGTTCATCATCTTCCTTCTTAGTGAACTGAAGCTCCACCCAACCCAACAGCTCAAGTGTTTATAGGAATGCACTGTTGCACAATTCCTGACTTTCAGGTGGTTGTGACTTTGACTGTATTTTACACTGCCTTAATTCGGAGGAAGGCTGATGGGTTTAAGGAAAAGTCTTTGCTTATCTCTATCTCTAGCCAATAATTCAGCATGAAAACAATGTAATAGTTGCCTTTCCTGAAACAAAATAATATATACTGGAAAGATATCACCACTGTTTCCTGCAGCAAAAACATTATGATGAGCTTTTCTTACATTTGTTATACAAAAATCCCAATTTAAATACTTCTGTTAAATTTCAGTTGCTTAATACAGAATTCTTTCATATTGCTATGCCACGATTTCAAATTCTGAGCCTGAACAGCTATATTTATCATATCCTACAGGTATACAATATGTGATAAACTGTTTACACTGCCCCAAACAGTTTTGCCAATGTACCTTCACCCCGATCGGGAACTTACTTACTATTCCAGTCTTAGGCTTTTGTTGATGAGAAACAGTAAACTGTGCCAAATTTATGTAGCAGTCTCTTCATCAATAAGAGCACTGTAAGAATTAAAGCTCTGTCATTTTTCAGTTGCAGTAAATAATATAATTCCCAAAGAAAATCAAGGCTGGGTTTCCTTCCCAGGTTGGGTTTCAGCATGGTCACAGGCCAGCACCACGGTCTGGCAGGAGAAAGTTGCCAGGTTGACTTTTNACAGTAAAATACAGTAACACTAGCCTAAGTTCATGGAAAATTGATTTGTAATGCACAGATCTGGGTACTCATCTTGCAGCAAGGAAATCAGACACAGCACCACTGAGCCAACTAGAAAGGTTTTGCTAATGCCTAGCAAAAGTTGTTTCTGAAAATCATAAGAGAATGCTTTGCACTCTAGTACCAAAGTTAGTCATACACAGCTACTCTGCATACTGCAATGCCATATATATGGCAACTTACACTCAAACCTGCTTTCCTAATAAGATGATTGTTCTGTGAATTATTCTCAAATGCACAAACCAACTTGTGACATCTGAAAGTTTTCTCTCTGGCTACCGTCACTGCTGCTTGTAAGTGGTCTTCCAGACAGAAATGGCTCAGAGATATGGTGCAGTCCATACGTGCATTAATTTTTGAGACACCTCCTTTGGAATTGGTCCATACAGAACTGCCATTACCCAAAAAATATCTTTACTGTCTTGGCCCTTTTTATTTTGTAGACATTTTTCCTTTGACATTATGAACACCAGGTTCTGTGTGATAAAGCACAATATAGCTCTTTTGGACAAGCATCTGGAATTCATCTGTGTAAAGAGTGAGCATAGACTTGTAGAAGATAGTGTTTGTAAAATTATTACCTTTCTTCTTGATTTAATAAAGTTTTATAGAGCTCCAAATTCAAGTTAATACAGCTCTGAAATAACCATTTGTATTTATCACATAAAGTAACAGCTAATCACAATCTATTGTATTTGCTGCTTTTCATTTGCTGCACCTCAAAGTACTTCACAAAGGAGGTAAATATCATTATCACTAATTTATGAAAGGCACAACTGGCAGACAGAGGAGTAAGACCAACCATCTTCCAAATTTTTCATGAAGCCTTTATAAACTTCCCAAACCAGATCACACAAAAATAGCAGCTATCCCTGACATACAACACAGCCCAACCAGAGGATGGTGGATGACTGTATCCTGCAACCATCCCAAATATCTGAAGTTGTTATTGAAGTATGATATGTGACACGATTTGCTGTACTGCATTACCCACAGAGGAAGCCACCAGAAAGAGAGAGACCTCTGCTATTATAAAAAGTATTTCCCTGCTCTTATCCAGAGCAGGACACTGAGGTAGGCAAGGGAAGGCATTGTGCTGTGGGAAATGCATCTGAAGCCAACTGTGCCTGCTGAATGCTCTGAGAGTGCAGAGGAACAGCTCTAGCCTACAGAGGCTGCAGTGACTCTTTTGGAATTCTAAGTAGCTTGTTTGGGTAATAACAAATGTGTAATTAGAAGTTCCTCTAAGGGTTCATCATCTTCCTTCTTAGTGAACTGAAGCTCCACCCAACCCAACAGCTCAAGTGTTTATAGGAATGCACTGTTGCACAATTCCTGACTTTCAGGTGGTTGTGACTTTGACTGTATTTTACACTGCCTTAATTTGGAGGAAGGCTGATAAGATTAAGGAAAAGTCTTTGCTTATCTCTATCTCTAGCCAATAATTCAGCATGAAAACAATGTAATAGTTGCCTTTCCTGAAACAAAATAATATATACTGGAAAGATATCACCACTGTTTCCTGCAGCAAAAACATTATGATGAGCTTTTCTTACATTTGTTATACAAAAATCCCAATTTAAATACTTCTGTTAAATTTCAGTTGCTTAATACAGAATTCTTTCATATTGCTATGCCACGATTTCAAATTCTGAGCCTGAACAGCTATATTTATCACATCCTCCAGGTATACAATATGTGATAAACTGTTTACACTGCCCCAAACAGTTTTGCCAATGTACCTTCACCCCGATCGGGAACTTACTTACTATTCCAGTCTTAGGCTTTTGTTGATGAGAAACAGTAAACTGTGCCAAATTTATGTAGCAGTCTCTTCATCAATAAGAGCACTGTAAGAATTAAAGCTCTGTCATTTTTCAGTTGCAGTAAATAATATAATTCCCAAAGAAAATCAAGGCTGGGTTTCCTTCCCAGGTTGGGTTTCAGCATGGTCACAGGCCAGCACCATGGTCTGGCAGGAGAAAGTTGCCAGGTTGACTTTTGAACCTAAATTCCTTCATGGTTATGAATAGAAGTGCAAGCCTAGAGTGGAAAAGAAGGCCTCGAAAAACACACATATGAAAGAGTAATTGTTGCTTTTGCTGTGAGGAACATTGGCTTGGAAAAGGCATCCTGCGTCATTGTGTCCAATCCCCTGCTGTCTTAGGCAACCACAACATATAATCCTTTTCATAAATTTATCAAGTTCCATCTTAAACCCAGTAAGGCTTCTTGCCTCCAATGAGAAGGCTGTTCCCAAGCCTCACTGTGCTGAAGGTTAGAAATATTCTTCTAATTTCCAGCTTACATTTATTCATGGCCAATTCAGACCCATTTGTTCTTGTGCCAACATTGTTCTGGAGCTTAAATAGCTTCTCTCCCTGTCTTGTGTTTACCACCCCCAATGAACTTACAGAGAGCAGGCTGTCCCTTTGGCCTCTCCCTGTCATGCCACCCTGTTTGTACATGAGCTGCAGCCCCCCCAAACAATGGATGAGCTATTGTTTTAAGAAGGTTAGCTGAAAATAAAAGCAGCACACTGCCTTGCTGTCTGGGGTAGGCCAAATCCATCACTGGGCTGTCGGGCCATCAGCGGAGCCCTCTGGAGCTAAGAGCATCCCGGGATAAACAGAAGCATAAAGTCATAATAGAACAGTCATAATAGGGCCAGTTTAGCACATTTGCTCAATTATCCCTCACTACTTCTGAGTCACAAAGAGCAACAACTGTTAACTGCAAAACAGACCCTCTGGTCCAGAGCGACTAGGCAGGGAAAAATTAGCATCAGCAACTGGGCTAAACTCATATTTTTAGCAATGCCAGTGTGTCTGTGGGAGGAGGAAAACGCATCCACGCTTTGAGGCGTAATGGGAGGAACTGGCCTGAGAGCCTGTGCCGTGTCCGAGCCAAACATTCCCTCACAAAGGCTCCTCTGTGCGGGTCTGCCTCAGCTCGGCTGCAGCTGTTAACTACCAGGAGGCAGGTTTGGAGATTTTCTTGACAGCCTCCAATTTCAACATTGAAAGACTAACCATATTTCTTAACATGTGCCAGAGCATTTTGGAAAAGGTTCTGGCCCCCTCGTGTTTCTAGTTTGTGTGGTTTTTTTCATGACTAGGGTAGGAAATTCCAGACTATCACGACGGAAATGGCATTTTCTCAATAAAAAAAATTCAAATGGTGGCCATGTAAAGGTTGCAGTTTAATTCAAATGTCGCTGTCTGTGTGTTTTTATGAAATCTAGATATCATATCATACCATAAATTTCTATTCTGTTATGTAGTGGCTTTGATAAGAGAGTTAGGAATGGTGGAGTCCTCTGTGCAGGCCTCATAGCTTGAGGACTGATGACCTTATAATGTAATTCTTGCCAGCACAACTATGCCTGCTGTTACATTTATAAGTGAGTAGCTCTCCTTCAGTTTCACTAAAATATCAGTCTTTTAGGCAAAGCACATTGTTCAGGGGACTTTCTGCTTTCCAATATACTCATAAAGGTCAGAAAATTCATCCATATTTTATTTTTCAAAATTATCCATGAGTTAGGTACTGATTCTTACATGCTGCTCTGGGAAAAAAAAAAAGGAAGAAAAAATAAAAGCAAAAGAAAAGCCTTAGACTCTCAAAATTTCTAAAGAAGCAGAGCCAAACCAGGAAAGAAAAAGGATGGGCCAAACACAGATTCACAAAAGTGGCACAAATTTATTAAAATGAAGTAAGTTACACAGCAGGATGTTCTAGCTTTAACACTTTTAAGAAAGTATTTTTTCCCCTTATGGAAAGGTTGTTTTTGATTTCATATGCAAAGATGAAGGGCTTCTAGCATGTCCTTTCCTGGAAATCCCTGGCTGGCTGATCACACATAGCAATACTGGGATGAAAAGGAGAAGTGGGCCCCTGGGGATAGCTTGGGTCCATAACATTGAGCATTATTCCTGCTGAAGAGCATTAGAAGAGCCTGGGTGGGGTGCACTGTTCTGCAGCACCGTGTCAGCAGTGCCATGGAAAGCCTCCTCCACAGCAGCACCCTCAGCCACAATCAGGGCACCTAGCTCAGCCCCTCTGAGTGGATCTGGAAGAACAGAGGAAATGTTTTCTCAAGCTGGAACTATGACTTGCTCATGTTTTGGAAGAAAATTGGTCTGTGTGCCTCCTCTTTATCAAGATAACTTTTTGGCATAGTTATCATGTGTGCCACAGAGGCTAACGCCAAGAGAAAAGGCCCTGCTCTTGGTGTGAGTTCATCAGGAAGGGAAGGATGGACCCAACTCCACTCCCAGCCAGCTCCTGATATTTCACCGTTTTTGGTGGGAACAGATTTGCTGTTGCCCTTGACACACAATCAGACTAAACTTCTGCTCAGCAAGACAGATTTGGCAGTGGGAGCTGGTGTTGGGCTTCTCAATAAAATTAAGCAGTCTGGGTGCAATGGATGAGACTATTCCCTTGAATCATCTCACTGTGATTCTGACTTCCTTTCGCAGTGGGTTGGAGGAAGGTCAGTGGTTTGTCAGGGTGCCTTGGGCCAGGAAGAACATTAGGAGAAATAGCAGGGATTTATCCACTCTGCTGGAAATTAGTCCCTCAGTGATCAATGCTGATTTGCTGCTTCTCTGGACAGTCTTTCCTGGCTTCATGGATTAGATGCTGGTAGTGTGGGGAATAACAATAAAACCATTCGCTAGCTGCATCTGGTGCAGGGAAAGCTTTCCAAAGATTATTAGTTTAAGCATCCTAGAGAGACATAATAAAAGGGGAATCATTATTATAGTGTGTGTGTTTTAGGATATCCATTACTGCAGTGTCTTGGCATCATTACATAATTTAAAATAATAAAAACAATTATCCTTCAGGATAAAGGAGACTTTGAAGATGCTGAGTTACAGGTCACTGCCTATGCATTTGTTAGGATAGAAGCCTCCACCCTGACATGTGGAGCTGAGTAAAATGAAAGCTCCAGAGGTGAATTCTGTGCAGCAATAGGAACGTTACAAGAGCTGGTTTCAGCCTTAACCACATCAGAAGTGACTTACGCATCTCAGAGCCTGCCACTGGTGTCACCATGCTGCTGCAGAGCTCACACTCAGCCTCTTTATCTGCAGCTTTGCATTATTCTGTAGGGAAGGGAAGTACAGAGGAGCAGACCTGGGTTTTATCCACAATGGATGCAACTTCCCTGCATAGACACCCCAACAAGCCTGAGCCTGCAGATGCAATTGGACACAAAGTTCAAATAAGAATGTTAAAATTGTTACTACATCTCAAAATCTCAAATTGGAAAATTTCTTCCACAAACCATTTGAATGCTTTAGGACTCAGTATTTTGTGACCCTTGTTGCAGGTCTGAGATAGCAGCAGTGAAGTACAAAAGGAAACCACCAAGATCTGTGAGGTATCCAACCGTAAGTTATAATTATTTTAAATCATGGTAATTGCTTCATGGATATGCATGTGGATGACTTGGGTCTGAACCCAGGGGCTTTTTCCTCTCATACCTTTTCCTTCTGTGCCATTGACTTGCTGTATGACTTGCATAATCCTGTAGGTATTGGAAACTGTAAGAACTCAGAAGTAAGGAAATGCTCTTTCTAAGCCTTAGGTACAGATTTAGTTGTACAACTTTGTAAATGTCAGCTTTCACTTACTTGCCTCAGAAAAGACTTGGTAAACCCAGTCAATTCAAGTCAGTAATATGCCTAACAGACACTGCATAAAAAGTGTTACTTACATGCAAAGTATTAGTGATTATGTATTATTTTGTCTATATTAAAACATATCAACACTGAACATATTGTCGTAGCTACTGGAGGACGTGAGAGGGCTATGCAGGCGACTTGTCTCTATAAAATAGCATGTGTTTGGCATGAAAGTTAACTGAGGCAAACATTCTGTTTCAGTAGATGTCACACAACCACTAGTGCGTGGAGATGACCCTCTCCCACACTAGCACAGCCTCGAAGGACTGGCATTATGGAAAGGATCCCAGTTTCAAAATGCTGGACCACTTTCATCTCCCTTGCACACTGCAAGCTCCTCTTGAAGTCAATGGGTGGCTGATCCTAAAAGGAAAGCTGTTTTGGGAGCTGTGTTTTGCTTAGATAAAAGTTGCATAGAGAACTCACTCTCTCTGTGCTTTCCTCTGCTTTTCCCAAGCATCAACAGCAGACACTATTTGTATTGGCCACACCATTATTTTAAACAGAAGGGACTGACTTGCATGCAGCCCACACACAATCAGAATCACCATGTAGCATAAAGGCTGATGTCACCTCTTGCTGTTACTCACATAATGGATTTTGTTCTCAGTCTGTGCAACAGTACAATTTTTCTTTTCTTTTTTTTTTTTTTTTTTTTTTTTTGCTAGGCAAAATCGTTCCAAAAGAAAGAAATTACTGAATCAAAACAGTCTGAAGAACTACCAAAATTCAAATTGAAATGAAAAATACTAAGATGTTCACATAAATGTTCTTCTTAAAAGACTCTATCAGTTTGATTTTAACAATTCATTTTTCTTTTCAACCTGTGGAACATCCCTCTCCAAGAGCTAAATGTACATAATTCCAGGCTCTTTTGCTTTTTCCCAAAAACAATCACTTTGTCACCAAGACACATATGAGAAATTTATGCCTGTCTCTGCTTGGCATCACTGCCACCTCATGGATTAATGAATTCTGTGTCCTCTATTTCCCCCACATTATGCACCTCTGTTTTGTATGAGTAGCCAAATGTATCAAGATTCATTTTAATGAATGTGAGTCATTTCCCTCATTCAGAAGGCAGGGCTGTTATGTTGTAAGCAAGCACACCATTAGCTGAGCTAAAAATAAACAGGCATTACCTGCAGGAAAACCTATATAGTAAAGGTACACACTGCTAAGTACATAGGGAAAAAAAAAAGAAAAAAGACAGAGACATAGCCAGGAATGGTGTTTGTTTGCTGTAGACAAAGGAAACAGGATGGATTGCATAGGGAATCCAACAGGTCTCAAAGAACAGTAGGTCCTGAAGATTGCTTTACCATGAAATTTAAATTCAAAACACTCAACTCAATGTCATCATACATTTTGTTGATGCTTTACTATGCTTAAGGTAATTGAATTGCTAGTGCTGAAGTAGGACTAAATGGATGGCTTCTTTTAACACCAGTTTTCTTCTGTGTCTTGGTTGGTCTAGAGCAAGTATTTCCTGTGTGGTTTGATGGAGATTTCAAGGTTTGGAGAATCAAATATTTCAAGGTCAGCCCAATGTTGGTTAAACAGAAAGCATGCATGACTTCGCCATGTGGTATTTCTGTTCCATTATTTTCATGACTTTTAGTGTGGTTCAATGGGAAAGGCTCTGGTTCAGTCTCAGAAACCAAGCTCATAAATCAGGAAGTCAATCAACAAGTCTGGGGAACAATATGTTCTTCTATTTTAATTTCTTTGTGGGAAATGTGTAAATAGATACTGGCAATGAAGCTGGAATATAATGGGTACTTACAAATTAAGGCATGATTTATCTTCTCTACGTGCCATGTAAAAAGAGGTTACACTTTCTGATGTGTTACAATACTATTTTTAAAATAATGAAACATCTTTAGTTTTTAAGAATGAGAATTGCTGTCTCCTGACCAGTTTCCAGAAGTGTGGGAAGTTAATGTGCTGAGATGAAAATTTAAAGACTCTCAGCAGAACATTTCTACATGACTGTACATTATCAGAGACCTCCCAGCATCACCTGCTGCACCACACCACAGCACAGCAGCCTGGCCCAGGCAGGTATGGCATTATTTATGGCATTATTTACTGCAGGTTCAGCCTGTCCCTGCAGCTCCCTGGCTGTGGCACCTCGGTGTGCCTTTGCCCAGCTGTTTCCCACTGTAAAACCAAAGGATGAACAACAGCCTTGCTGGTTGCTCAGCACTCTCTGGACATTAATTAGTTAATGTTTGTACAGAACTGATAAAGGCAGTCATAAACAAGAAAATGCAAAGCATTTAGCAAAAAAATTAAAAAAAAAAAAGGAGGAAAAGCTTTAAAATCACTTTGTGCCTGTGCCTTTGCTAACGAGGTTTTAGTAGTGTTTGAACAACTAAGTGTTCTCTGCACAACTGATCCCAAACAGCTAATTTAAGCCCCCTCACTGAAGTCCTTTTAAACAAACCAAACAATATGTATTATATGCTGAAAATTTATTATGGAAAGAAACAGAAGTCATTTATAAAGTTACATCATCTATTCTGGGAAAATAATGCAGAACTTGTGATTTAGGAAGCCAAACACAAACCCTACATCAAAGGGTCTACCAAATGTTTACTGCAAACAGCTGACAAATGGCAATGCATAGCTCAGAAATGTCCACAAAACAACTCACCAACCTATTTTAAATAATTTTATTACTTTCTTGCTATTGTTAGAAAGGGCCACATTTCTGGATGACTTACAAATGGAAGTAAAAAATTAGCATTTGAGAAACGAAGTGTTTGCAAACAGTAGTCCGTCCTGCCCTAAAGACCTGACTTTTGAGGTGCATTTGGGCAGAGAAACCATAAAGTGGCATTTTCAAAAGCTTCCAAATATCTAAATGAGGTACCTATGAATTTTTAAAATCTCATTTCTGCCTTTCCACATCTTGGCATGTTTAAATGCCTTTAAAAGCTGACCCCATGTTTTTGTAGTGTGAAAGGCACTATCTGAGGGCTCCTCCTCATCGCAAGAGGCAGCTGCAATTACTGTACACAGACATGTTCCTCGGATGAGGCCAACAAGAGCAAGCCAAGAAG
Source organism: Spizella passerina (assembly GCA_013401375.1). Taxonomy (NCBI): domain Eukaryota; kingdom Metazoa; phylum Chordata; class Aves; order Passeriformes; family Passerellidae; genus Spizella; species Spizella passerina. The sequence goes on along the minus strand of WBNQ01054871.1, from coordinate 1,491 downwards.
ACCAAGCAGAGAGCAACACAGAGAGAGTTCTGTTGTTTCAGGCTGCTCCAGCCTTTATCACAAGAAAAGAATTAGCTTGAGCCTTGCCTCCCACTTTCAACCTCTTCTCTGAAGCTGCAAACCAGCTTAACCTTAAACATGCCCTAA
>WBNQ01054865.1:3179-51604 GCA_013401375.1 Spizella passerina | reverse complement strand
CATGGACATAGGGGGTTTCAGCCTGCTAACTTGAACTAGATAAAGCTGGTTAATGCCTTTCACAGTACCTCACATCAGCTCGGGTTGTTAAACTTGTTAAGCTTGTCATTGATTCTCTGACCAAGACATCCATTCCATCCAGCTGCTACATCTTTCCTGTGGTTTTTGAGGAGGACCCATAGAAAAGCCTCCTTCCTGTGGAAAGACCCCCTGATCTACCTGGCCTGTGTTGATTCCCCTCAGTCTGCCTGTTGCAGATATCTCTTTCTCACTATTTTAGCACAAGAAAGCACAGGGCTGACTTTGCTCTGAGGGACAAGGTCTTGGGCATATCAGCAAAAATCAAGGCTGGAGATCAGTGGAAGCAGATGCCAATAGAGCCTTCATCTCCTCGGCATTCACAGCCACTGATGACTTGTCAGTGCGAGCTGGAACTTTTGGCTGAGCTCTCATGGAGAGGTACTGACATGCAGCACCTGAATGGAAAGCTTTTGTGATTCTAGAGACAAAGTCGTGGGTGAGGCACCTGATATCCAAATAGGATATGCAGTCTAACCCAAAGCAACCTCAAAATATGAACTGCCCAGGTCAAGCCTTTATGTTCACTAGACACATTCATGCATGCGGATGTGCATGCATCCATCCACACACTGCTAATAAAACAGAATTCATTTTCATACCTAACATTAAATTGAAGAAGAACCCTCTCATTATTCATAGGCTCACAAAAAACTCCCTGAAATTCTTAATTGTGGCTGACCAGCTGTTTAAGGTCAGTTATCCTGTCATTGGCTAGTTATTTCTCTGTTGTACAGTGGTACCACTGCTCCCACTGTGAGGTGCACAGTGCAATCAATATAGATTGATGAAGATCTCTTCTATGCTGCTGTAAATTGGGGATATTCTGTGCTTGAGAGCTCAAGGCACACTGCTGAGCCTTGTCCACTGAAACCCCTTCCTCTAACAGAACTGCCTGTATTTTAATGCAAGGCAAAACATTTGGAGTTATCAGCATTCTTCCATGCCTGAGGAAAAGATGCTGGTTTATACCTCATTTTCTCCAGCCAAACAACTTGTTCTGCAAACTAGTCTCTGAGCACTTCTGTTTTAACCATTGCTGACCTTCAAACCCCACAGTATTCATTCACAGATATTTGGAATGACTCAGTGAAATGTACCTAGGAGGAATGCAGGTATGAGAACTTCATTCCAGGATGCAGATTCTGGGATGGTTAAATGGTTTCGCCCAGCCGACAGCAGCAATTTGGTTTTCACCACTCAATTTCTTTGCCTCAGGAGAACAAATGCATAAATTGAATTTTGGCAATGTGCACCAGAGCCCCATTCCAGAAGATGTTTATTAGCTGTCTTACCAGCCAAAGAGCAGAAAGAGGCTTTTCAGAGAGGTTGCATCCTTGAATCATTATCTCAATATCTCCCATTTAAAATACTGTAATAAATGAACTTTTTCACCAGGAAATGGGCAGTCAGTCCATTGTCACCTTCTGGTATCTCTGACAGTGTTCTTAGGGGGGCAGGCTCAGTCAGTCTCTGATTTGAATACGGGAACATTTTCCTCTCCATACGACTGTAATAGATCCACTGTGACAGTGAAATTGCCTCTGGATTGACTGTACTTTCTTGGAGGTATAGGCTCAATATTTCCTCACAGCAGTGAAGAATTCTCTGATAAATATTTGGATGGTCATCTCTCTCCACCACCCTGGAGACTGGACTCCCTTAACCCACCTTTACCTTGGATAGGCTTTCCATGGTCTGGTGAAGTGCCACCATCCGACCAGAACTTCCCAGGCAGGGATGAAAGTTCCACTACCAGGCACCAACACCCCAGCTGGGCACCCATCAAATTGTTCTTGATGTCTTTCGGAAGAAAACATGGCAAGATAAGGAAGATCAGAAGAAGCTGACATTCTGGCTCCTGCATTACCTGGAGTGTGCAGCTTGGTGCAAGGAAAGACTTTGTGTCTTCTATCTATCAAGGCAGGAAAGAGCCTTTTCTGAAGGGAGGGTTATGGGATCGCTTCAGTGAAGCCAGAATTTCACCCTTCTGCTGGAAGCACCCTGTGACAGAAGCAGCAGCCTGAGAAGTGGTCAGGTGAGAGACAAAACTGCTCACTCCTGCTCCTACACCAGGGATAGCAGTGGGCTGAAGGCACAATGGGAGCTGCCAGCCTGCTGCACCATGTTCAGCTGAGGAGATCTCTTCCTCAGGTCCTGCTCAGTGAGCTCCATGTTTCCACACTGGGTTCACAAGTCTTCATATTTTCTTAGCAGTAATTTCCATAAGGAAAGGACTTTATGGAGAAACCATGCAATTGACTTAAGGGCTGATGCTACCAACATCTGTCATTCCTATTTATGTCTCATTTTAATATCTCTTTACACAATGCTTAATTAGCACAATCTCTATTCTACAATATCCTTCCTGAAATCTAAATTTTGCCAAGAAATTTCACACAACCACATGTAGAAATAACCAGATAAATCTCCACTAGAAAGAGATGAACTTTTCTCTGAACTTTTTGATGGCTTGAAAAGTTCTCCTGACCTTAACATCCAGGGAGATGACAGCATCTTATGACGAGAGAGGGAAGTTCTCAACAAGCTTGCTGCCCATTAGCACTCTCCAATGCATGAGGCACAGCCAAGCCTCTGACCACTGCAGCTCCTCTCAGGGAATGACAGCTCTACCTGCTTGGGAATGCGTTGAATTTCTCTGTATTGATCAATTGCATCCCATGAGCTGGGAATGACTGATCCCTGAGCCATTAGGTGCAGGACAGCACTGTTTTCCTGCAAGGGTCAACGCCACTTATTTTTCTCAAACCAAATTCCAAATCTTGACTCCTAGGTTATTTATAGTGGCACTAATTACACTTACATTAATTTCTAGTGACCTAAATAGCAGGACTCACAAGAGTGTTACTTTTAAATTTAAATACAAATGAAACAATCTGTACTTGAGCTACAGTGATGTTAACATCTTACAAATGCTACATGAATGAGATCAATGCAATGCAAGCAAGTAATTTGCCTCCTTCTTCCTGATAAAGCAGCTTTAACATGTTCTCTTGTTAAGTGCTTGTTGAAGATGAGACTTAAAAAAACCTCAGGAGCTATTCAGATCATCTGCCTCCGTACATCTGAGCTATGTGATTCCCCTTTCCTAGTCCTGACAAAAGAATCTCTTTTGCTTGTTACCCTCACTTTGAAGCTGTTGGATATCAGCTACGGATACTACACCAGCTCCTCCAAAGCAGGTTTTGTTGGTAGCTTGTCACAATTCAGTGATGACATGAAACTCAGTTTCACTCCTGTATTTTGGATCAAGTTAAAGCGCTACGTGATATTTAAGGAGCCTTTGGTCCTTTAACACAAATCAGTTTGCCATTGTATTTTGGCAGCTTTTTAAGATACCAGCACAAAAGGATGGTTTCTGTGGAAGTCCTGAATTCCTGCTGCTTGTTTCTGCTTTGCCATGGTGGAAGGAGTTGCTGGGTCTTGCCCTGCCAGGTGAACCCGACACTCGTGGGTAGCTTTGGCTTTCTAGCTGCTTGCTGCATGCATCTGTGCCTTCTTTCCATAGTTCTTTTTATTCCATTTCCCCCAGTGCTTCTGGCCCATCTTCACACTCTGTCTTATATTGTAAAGATCACTTCTTAAGGAACATCCAGGTGATCCAGGTCCCCAGCTCCCTCTAAGGTCTATAGAGGGGCTGTTGTGACAGCCCTACACCTCTTGTAACAGTGGTTTCTCTATCCCACCTCCAAAACCCGAACAATCCTGCTTGCCTTTCTATTTCCTGTGCTTCCCTCTCTCTACCTCGGGCACCTGGTGCTATTTCCATGCTGCTCCCCAGCTCACAGCCTCCGAAGGACTGGCAGAGGAAGGCAGCAGCAGAAGGGCATTGCAGGGTGTGCTCCTCCCCAGCAAACAGGAGAACTAACCCCTAGGGGCACCCCTTCTAAATGGAATAGATGACAAGAAAGGAAAAAAGTAAAATCCCTTTATGACCTGCACCCTGCAGGGACAGGTCCTCCTCTCTGTCATCCTTGCAGGCCTGGAGACAGGCTCCAACATAGAGAACCTGGAGATAGAGGCTGACAGAAGAGGAGAACCAAAGCTCTTTTCCCCTTTCTGTTTATCCCAGTGGCCATGAAATACATGCCTTTCAAAGACAGATATTGCTGACACAGTCTTCAACTAATATAAATTAGTGTAGGCCCCACACATGATCCTTCTGGTAAATTCAGTGTATTGTCTCAGCTTCTACTTCAATAGGACTCTCTGAGGTCTCAGATGCTGGCGAGCTGCTTTCAGCACTCAGTGCCAGTGCTGCTTGGTGGCTGCTTTACCCAGATCCACCTTGCTACAGAATTGTCATCTCAGAAAAACCTACAGACAAACCAGGACACTTTTCACCACAAATTCCTTTTGTTATCAGACAACTGTATTTGCCAAAATGTCCGAGAGCTTGTGGAATTTGGAAGGATGAAATCATCACACATCCCACCACCCTGCTCTCTTTGAGACATTTCTGACCAGGCTCACATGATGTGGTTGCCTCCAATTAGGAGGCACTGGGATCAGTGATTCAGGAGGTCACTTCCAGTCCTGCAGCCCTTAAATAGTATGGAAAGAGTTACTCTGAGCTTGCCAGTAGAAAGCAATGGTAATTGTTAAAAATGGCTCAGGGCCTGGAAGAGTGTGACTAGGGCAGGAGAGGGGAGATTCTGGTCCCAGCTGCTGCTTAACTCAAATCATTATGTTTGGAGGATCTTAAATACTGCTGTCCTTTATGATCTGAGGAAGTCTGTCCCCTGGGAGCAAAGGCTCTTCCCAGCCTCTGCAAGGCCCTGTGATCTCTGTGTGCACTGACTCATGCTGGCTACTGGCAGTCAGTCTGGGTCAGCAGCAGCACACAGACTGACAGACTGACTCAGTGCCATTAGAAGTGGCCAATATCCAGAGCTCCATCAGTTGCTCTCCTAGGTCAAGATGGATGTACTTGTGACGTATGTAATTTTCTCTTTCCTGCACTCTGATTCTGTCCTGGGAACATCTCCTTGCAGGATGCAATAGGCACCATTGCATCTTCTGTCCAACCCTCTGCAGTTAGATACTCAGGAGTATGCTTATATATTGGGAAGGCTGCTTTAGGAGCCTTTGCTTCTCCAAAACAAACACAAAAGCCAAGCAGTCTAATCAACTACCACAAAACAAAGCCCTTCCCTCCTTTCCCACATGCACAGCCAATATTAAATAACATCCTCTTGTCCAAACTGGGGCAGATCCCTGTTCACCTTGGGCATGTGGAGCCTTGAAGGAACTTTCTTACACAGGATATTAGACCAAAAGCACTTATCAGAAACATGTTTATATAGATGTGTTTATATTCACACGTAATCATGCAGCAGTGAGGCATTTTATGGTCTTGTCCTCTCTCTGTCTCCAACAAAGACTGCCTTTAATGTCTCAGTGATGTGCCAATTCAATGTTTACATCCCCCTCAATTGTGAAAGCAACTGTGTGATGTCTGACAGCAGTATTTCCTCTCTGCTACAAGCAGTACCAACAACTGATTTTCATTTCCTTATAGAAGAAACCCACATTTGTGCTCCCCAAAGGCAAACAAAACTTGTATAAAATGTGTTTCCCGAGGAGTAATTTCTGGGCATGATATGATGCCAGCCTTGAGTCCTGATGCTGGAAATTGCTCTGTAAGTTATTTCTGCAAGTTCCTCCTTTAGCCTGCAGCTGAGAGTGCACGTACTAATAACTCAGCAGAATAATACATGTGGTAAGATATTCAGTAATATTCAGCTTTACCCATGCATTCCTTCTCCTCTGTTTTTGTACAGCATTCCCCTTCTTCTTACAGTTAAGCCTGGACATATTTTTTCTATTTTAAATTTTCCAATGATTTGTACAAGAGAGTATTAAATTGCTAAAGGGCATATTAAGTATTACTGTTCTGTTAAACTTGAATGAAGCAATGCAAGTCTGGAACACATTTAATAAATCTGCAGCCCGATAAGGAAACTCTCTTTGCCGAATCTGACATTCCTTTGCACTAATCACCTTTGTGAACGAACAGCCTCTAATTCTTTTATTCTTTCAACTTTCTCACCCCAGAACTAAAACCAGCTGCAGGCTTCCCCTTCTCTTGGCACCACATAATTTAAAACTCTTTCCACGGCCTTCAGAGGAAGGTGTGCAGGACCTGGGCACTGTAGAGGCTGCAGATACATCCACATGGCCTTGCTGGAGCACCCCTTGCTTGCATTTTTCCAGGGTTTTTTTTAGTTGGAAAATGAGCACATAGCACAGTCAGCTCTGAGGAGGGCTCGTGGTGAGTATGTGGAAGCTGTACCAAGAAAAGACCTACAGCAGTGAATGCAGGGGGAGGAGACCAAACCAGGCCATCCAAAATTGCCTGGGAGAGCTTGGAGATTTAATAGTGAATATTTTTCTTTAACCCATTTTTTGAAGAATTACTCTTTCACATGAAAGGTCACAGGTCATCTCCAGGGTGATTGACTTCCTTAATTTGACCCACAGGGGAAGTGGCCATTGAATTAGGCTCCATGAGGAAAGAGTTTGTGAAATGTGAAACCATTTCAGGGGCAATATATGGTGACAGATCAGTTTTGACGGATGACAGCTTCTCTAGATGGCTTTGCTTTGCATTTCAGTTTCTTCTGGTGGCGTATCCCTTCACTGCATCTGTCCTTCTCACTCCCTGCACCTTCTCACTCCACAGAGCTTTTCTAGCCTGTCTGCTGCATGCTACACTCATGGTTAGCATATTAAATGAATTAAGTCAGGAAGATTATGAAATCCACTCCAACAGAGATTTCAACCCTTGTGAGAAGCCTGTATAAACTCTCAGACCTGCTGATAAAAGAGCAAAGAGAAAACCTCCAGGTCTCTATGATGAAAGCTGCAGCTTTCTCATATCATATGATAAATAACCTTGTTGTAGTCAACACTTCTTGCCCATGATAGCCTCTCGCACAGCTCTGGACTCACTCTTGATCCTCACTTGGAGGGAAAGGCTGGCAGTGGCATGTACACAGCTATACTGTTACCTGCTGCCATGCTCCTAACAACTGCTCATCTATCTGACAGCCTGCCCACCCATGTGCCACTGTACCAGGTACCAGCTGGGCACTCAGCCTCATGCCCAGGAGGAGCTGGGGAACAAGAGAGGAGGGTTAAGAGGCAGAGGAGATGATGGGCTGTCTGCCAGGTAGCAGGAAGATAGGACACCACCTTTTATTTGGGAGAGAAGGACAGATGGTGAAGTCAAAATAGTAGCCACAGGATTGATGGTTGAGTCCTGGAGCCTAGTGAGAGGAAACTGTGTGTCCTTCTCCTTTAAAGTGAATGTACAGTAAAGGGTACCCATGCTGTGTGCCAGACTGGCAGGACAGAAAAGGAAAGCTGGTCCGTGTGAAGAGGGCAAGTACTGTATTGACAGCGAGAGCACAAGGCTCCTCATACTTTTCTGATGACACGTTTCAGCCCAGATCAAGCTCTTTAGGAGTGAGCTGCCTCATGTGTCACAACCCTCAAATCCTTGGCCTCCGCACTGAGACTACCAACGAGAATGCCAGCTATGATGGTGGGTTTATTTTCACTGGACTGAATGGACTTCCCTCTCATTCCACAGAGAGCACGAGACAGCTGTAAGTTAGCAACAGCTTTTCCTTGGAGAGGGGCCCGAGGCATAAGATTTAAACCACCTAATCTCTCTCTGTGCCCATGTCCCAGAATCTATGTTCTGTCCGGACGAAAATAGCTAACAAGGAACTACAGCAAGTTTACCTAACAAAAACTGCACACAGCCCTTGAGGTGCTGCTGAAGGAGAGGTAATGGGAAAGGGGGGGAAAATATGGGGGAAGGCTCCTGCCTCAAGTGAAGGAAGGGATCCAGGTTCCCACTCCTGAAGTGAAGACTGGGTATTCATGTGCTTCTAAATGTGCCCAGCAAAACTGGGATTATGATAGTGAATTATCTGTCAAGAGAGTGATAAGGTTTAGGCTATTCATCTTTCTTTGGGCTTTGGTGTCACGAGAAGAAAGGTACCATCTGTGTGGAAGTTTAATTTGTTCTTCCCGCTGCCAAAAGTCAGTGGGAATATGTTTTTGCAGGTTTGATGTCTGTTCAAAAAAGGTTGTCACTGCCCCAGCTTGAAAACGACTTTTTAGAGCCTCGGCTTCTTTGGTTGGCTTTTAAAAGCAAGCTGTATATTATCATTTCACTATCAGCAATACGCGTTCTCCTTCCTCCTCTCCCACCAGCGCGCCTGCCACTCCCTGGATTTCATCTTCTAATATCCCGCCACATCTCTTACCACCACCCGCCCGGGATCTCTTGCGTTCCTCGGTGCCCGAGTGCCGGCCAGATCCACTCGTTCGCCCGGCCCGGCTCTCTGGGCAAAGACCTTCCCGTGCCCCGCAGGTGCCCGCAGCGAAGCCGGAGCCGCAGCGAGCCCCGGGCGCTTCCCGGGAGCCGGAGGCGCTCCCGGCGCGGCTCCACCTGCCCGGGCCGGGCCGGGGCCGCGGCTCCCTCTAGCGCCCTTCGGGGAGCCCGCAGCGCCCCGGGCAGCATCGCCCGCCGGCCGTGCCCCGGGGACAGCGGCACCGCGCCTCGGCCCGGCTGGGGAGGCACATCGGCTCCTTCCAGCTAGGAAGGAGGAATTCCCGCGAAAGAGCAGAGTCCGCCACAAAAGTGCTGGGGGAGAGGAAGGCGCTTGCTTCTTGCATGGAGAATCATTTGTTCGCTTTCCACTGCTTCTCATTATAAATGCTATTTTTCCCAAAACAGGATGTTGGGCCAGGGGAGGTAATATAAACAGATGCATTCTTTGAAAGCTTGCGGTGCATTTTTGCGGAGTACAGGCTCTGCACTGGAAATGCAGAGACCCATGAGGTATGGGAACAAGGGACCACAGCAGCAGGAGGAAAAATCCTTCCTCCGACAAAAATGAGTCAGCCCAGAGCCTCCCCTGACTTCAGTACTTTTTCTTGAGAAGCAGAGGGCACAAAGTTGAGACTGAGAGGTGAAGAAAACCGCTAAACAAAGCTGGTATTGGTAGCTTGCTGGAAGAAAGCTTGAAACACTATTATAGGCAGCCTTGCCTCCTTTCAAAAAATGTGCAGCATTAGTTAATATACACCAGCACTCACCTTTGATGACCAGAACAAAAAAAGGACGAACAAATTCCATCTCTGCTCATTTCCCCCTCAGCTTGGCTCCAGCATCTGAAAGGCAGTAACTGGCAGGTTTATTAAGCAGTTTCACCTGGACCCATCACTTCATCTGGGCACAGGTTGAATCTTTTCCCCATTGCTGGGTGCTCCTGTCTCTTATCAGGTGTGGGCTTTTCACCATCAGGGGCAGGGAAAGTGGAGCCAGAGAGGCTGTGACTGGCTTTTTTGCCAGCTCCCTTATGGATATCAAGCTGCATGGAGAATGCCCAATATCTGTACCAGGAGTAGCTTTCCTCAACCCCTCTTGTACAGGATTGTGCTCCTTACACCCCACCTGTTCATCACCTTTGTTTTGGTTTCTTTGCCCTGGTCTCTTACAACTCTTAAATCTTCCAGAAGCAAAACCCTTCTCTCTTTTGTTCTAACCCCTCTGCAGAGTTCCAGAGGGCCACAGTGTTTTGGAGCTATGCACATTACACTTGCCTGTGTTCCTACCCAGCACCCACACCAAACACACACTGTGACACTGCAGCACTAGGCTGGGAACTTCCATTGCTGCAGTGCCAGCCTGGTGTGGCTGCCCTTGGTTGTTTTCCCCTTTGTGGTGGCACTTTCAGGCAGGCTCCACCAGCCCTGAACAAAATCACCATTCAGGCAGTCTCCAAGCCTGCAGTCCCTACTGCTAATGCAGTGCTTCCACAAGACAGAGCTACCAACTACTGGTGCAAGGTTCTGGGCTTGTCTGCACCATTCCTCTGCCAGATCTCCCCTTGAGCAGTGCAAATGGGAATGATGAGTAAGGGAGTAATACCTTTTGACTCACTGGACTAAAGCAAACTACTTTTGGATGGACAGGCTGGAAAAAACCATGGATACCTAGGTTTGGTTTGGCTTGGTTATTTTTTCTGTTTCATCTAAACTGAAATGACTGACATGCACTGGAGAGGAAGGAAGAAGGGGAAAGCTGGGTATTCCCAGGCATTGAGCACTGCAGTCCAGGCCTCCTTAGCAAGAGGCTCCCACAGTTTAACCTGCACTCATCCCCTTCCTGCATAAGGCTTCCTCTGCATGCAAAGCATTTTTCTTTCATAATCTACTGTTTCAATTGAACATCACTGTGAGGTAAACACAACATTATTATCATTACTATTTGTAATTACTATCACAATTTTATCTTAAATATTACCAGTAATAGGAGTCTTCAAGAATATGACACGCAACTGCTGGCCTCACAGTACATAAGGGCTGGCCAAAACCTGAAGGGCTATTTTGAAGAAGGTATATTACCTGTCCTTTTCCAAATTACTTTTCCTAGCTCACTATCTGGTAGGAAAGCAAGGAAGTTTTTCCCATGGAAAATTTCCCCAGGGAAGTTCCCAGGACCTCCTTTTTATTTCTGGAGAAAGACAAACAAGTGCAAAGTCTCAAAGCAGTTTTGGGAGCTACATTCAGCTGTATTCCAATGGTGCCCATGCACTTTTCTGAGCCTGGGACTGAAAGAGAAGGAGGGAGGTGAAGGCTGAAGTGCTGTGGGCACTGAGCAGCTGCACCTCGGCTGGATTGTGAGGGGTCTGGGGCACTTTTCCCAGACACTGGTGGGAGGCAGAGGAGCACAGCTCCTCCCTGCAGAGGCTGTGTGTAAATGAGGCCAACAGTGCAAGCGTTTGGGTTTGCATAGTCTGGCTCCGCCGCAGCTATTGTGATCCCTGTTATTCAGGAATTCTACAAAACCTTACTAATTCTCATAAAAGTTTTGCAGAGTAGATAAATACTGCACTCCAGCATTCGCAGTGAGGGGAAAAGGAAAGCTTTAAGCAATTAGGCTGGGCCACACAGCGATTCGGCAGCGGGCCGGGCTCCCAAGGCATCCTCATCTGCCTCCTGCCACAGCACCAGCACGGCCCCATGGCCTGGGCAGCTCTGCCAGGGGCTGGGGAGGGGCACTGTGGGACCACATCCATTGCCAAGGGAAGAAAGGGTCTGTTCTTCCTTATGTTAGCAGGAGCAGCAGCTTTTGGGAAAGATGCTGACCTGCAGCTAGATGCATTTTCCCTGGATTGCCCCAGTGGGCTTTGCTATCTATTTTGCACTTTTCTGTTTTATAGAGAAGTAAGAAGCTCTTTGGTCAGCACTGTTCTTGGCCAAGGTTGTTCCAATGCCTCTGTTCCCTTTCCTGTGGTGAAAACAGAGAAATGGGCTGGGTCTCACCTTGCCTTCCTTGTTGGAGCTGGCTGCTGTAGTGCTACAGGATGCCAGGAGACAAAAATGCTTTAGGCTCCTTTGGGTTCACCAGTCCGTGTCCATAAGGATTTAGAGTAATTTTGAGAAGAAGACCCAGTCCCAGGGCAAAAAGAAGACATTGTATTTTCTTTTTGAGAAGCAAAAAGCTTTTTTAACTCAGAAGATACTGTTTTGGAAAATCAGAGCTGACTGCACTAATTCAATCTCCTTTCCCCCGTTTTGGAGCGATAAAGCATGCATGATGCTGCTTGACACTGATATTTGTAAGACAAAGTAGAGGTCAAATTTGTTGAATGTTTTCCAAATTCCAGTGAGGTTTATCACAAAGAGCCCCATGCACAGACCCAAGTGGCGTGACTGACAAGGGCTGGATTGTGAAGTCACTAGAAAGCTCAGTTTCCAGCCAGGGCTGATGGGCCAAATCATGTTCTTTGGGGCAAAACCAGATGGAAAGCTACAACTGCGCAGAGAGACTCCAAGGAGTTTTCTGACACCAGACTCCATTGTGAAGAGCTGGGTTCTCATGCTTCAAGGAAAAAGTGCTTTCATGCAGCACTGTCCTCTACCAGCACCACCCTGACTCAGTCTGATGAGAAAGAGCTTGGAACTCAGCCCGTGGGGCAGGCAGGAGGCTGCTGCTTTCCCTCCCCTACACCCTGACATCTCCCCAGGATCTCTGCAGCCTCTATGGAAGAGAAGCACTGCTGGGTTTTCTTTGCCAGTTTCCTGTCCAAAGAAGTGCAGGAAAAAAGTTTCTTTTCCGCAGCAAGTGCTGACAGGACCAGCAGAAACTTGTCCAAGGCAGATTGGCAGAAGTGCCCACCAGTACGCCATGAGTGAGGAACCGGCTCAGTTTCCTCCACCCCACTCAGACACCAGCCCCCAGGGCTGCTGCTGGCACTGAGTGTCTCTGCTCACATTGGAGGACTGACACTATGGAGAATTCCTTGTGCCCTGATGGGCTTACCTGCCAGCGCATTTCAGCCTCCCGGCCCAAAGCCAGAGGGGAAGGATTTGGTATTAATTTGGCTAAGCCTCATTATTTCAACAGAGACAGGCCAGCACCTGTCCTAACACTCAGAACAGAAACTGTATCTGGAGCAGGAACAAAGATGACACCTGCAAGGTGGGCTCAAAATCAAGAGCCTTCCCCCACTAGTAAAGTTTGGAGCCAGGCTCACAGCTCATGCATCTCCATGGACACTTGGAACAGAGGATTATGGCCACATTTGCACAATCTTCCTTAAGATGCTCCTGAGAATATTTAAGCAAAAGCTCTAATGGTGTGTGCTGTCCAGGTGAGGGAAGGACAGGGAAGAGATGAGAGGAAAACACCAGATGTCTCAGGTGAGAGGCATATGCCCCTACCCAGTAAGCAGAAGGTATCAGACATTCAGGTTTATAGTACATCAATCAGACAGAAGTGACTGCTTGGGAGCTGTGTGAGAGCTCTTTTCACTCTGTGGTGGTTGCTGAACAGTGAGGCATTGCTTCTTTTTCTGCGTTTTTAAGCCCGGTGGAAAACCAAATGAAAACACAGCTTAGACCACATACATGAACACAGGTCTGATGACTTTTCAGGTAGGCTACAAGTGCCACATATTGCAGGAGAAAATGTGACTGTGTTCTTGTGAATGAGTAAATTTACAATATGTGACTTCAGCCACCTATCTATCTGCTTATCTCCTCCTAACTGCTACAGGAACACTGTTCCCAAACACAATGACATCTTACAACCATACCATTCCTGCAGGTCTTCAGTATGCAACTGAACAGGTAAAACTCGGAATTAATCTTTGTCCTAAAAGGAAATAAATGGTCTGCAGAAGGGCCAAAATATCATTCACATTTAGGCAGTCAACCAAAAGATTTTCCCAGTTTTAAGGAAAAGACTCCAAGTAACTAAAATTTTCCATAGTAGCTGTTTTGCCTTCTACAATCTAGGGCTGATCTTACAGAAGAAAAGAAAGTTCAAGGACTAAGACACTTGGATAAATTACCATCAGCTCTTTTTCACATCCTTTCTGTGTGACATTTGGAATATCACTTACACACTTGCTGTAACCATTCCCAATGTATGAAATGGGGATAACAGCACTTCTTTACTTCCACTGTGGATCAAAAGGATAAGCATATGAATATTTTCATGAAACAATACAGTTCGGAAAGAAATACCCTACACAGACTGACCCTGGCAAGTACAGCCAAATAGAACCAAATAGAGGAAGTGAAAATGGAAAAGACTCACAGCTCTTCTGTGAAGAAGAGGAAGCGCAGGTTCCTCATTGCCGCTTCTTCTAGCATGTTTATCCAGCATGATCTTGAGAATCTTGTCTTCTTTGAGGAGTCAGAGACTAACAACTGCACCTGAATTCCTCTCCCTGAGCTTCCCACCACATCAACTAGACAGGAAGCTTCTAGAAGAGAAAGCTCTGTGTGCTGTGGGTAACCACAGCCGGGACTGCCACTCTTGCGTCTGGTACGAACAGTAACCACCTCTGCTTCTTTCCTGCACCTAACCTGGGATGATCATGAGTTCAACACTCTTACATGCAATTGGCTTTTGCTACCTGACAACGGTCTCATGACCCTTGAGGTTATCCAAACTCTCCTGTAGTAAACTGGAGAACTGCAGGAATACTTTCCCTTGTGGCACAGTAACTAAATATTACTCCGCCTGTTAGTAGCAACACTGTGCCAAGGATTTGTTTCACTCTGCTTGTCACTTGCACTTGCAGAGAGGTTTGTAGAAGGATCAAATCCGTGTGTCTGATGAGCTCCTGCACATCAGATACAGGAATAGGCTGTGTGTTTATGCTCCGCCAAGTTTGTGAGGTGAAGTGGCAATTTGAAAGCATAAGGAAAAAGTAAAAAATCCAGTACTGTCCTGCTTAAATGTACGAATCAAAAACTGGAAGAAGCACTTGATTTTGAAGCATGGCATCAAGTTTTCTAGATAAGACAAAGCCTCATCTAGAGTGAGCAGCTTGTGTGCCACTGCTGCTGGTTGCTCTATATCATCCTTGCATTTAGATCAACAATCTTATGAACAGCATCACCTTCATGTATTCCTGCTAATCTCTACTTTTCACAGCACCAATTGCCCTGCAGTATAGCTGAATTCTTTCACTTTTGGTTTTTTTTTGCCCATTGCATCCAAAGCGAACAGAGAGGTGATAAAAGTGTGCATAAAGCACACTCCAATGTGCCTGCCTGAGAGCAGTTTTATTAACTTACCCTTCCAGCCACAATCAGTTAAATACAAAACCAACTCACATTCCTCCTTTACACACTCAGAAAAGGAAATCCACATGTTTATATTCAAAATCTGAATTTAAATAAACCAGTGGTCAAATCTTGCCATCTTACGGTGTCTGCAAGGCCAAATTTGTATTTGCAGAAAACTTTCCCCTTCCCCCATCCCACTGCCCCCACAAAAACCTTACTGCAGGCTCTTCCAAGAGGGTCAGCCATGGGTACTGAGACTCAACCATGACGGTGTGCTGGTGCTCTCCTCACACACACACACTGATCTTCTGAAGCTTACAAATGAGATCCAACATTCACTGCACACTGCAGCTTGGCATACAACGCCATTTCCAAACAAACCAAAGCAAACTTACCACTGCTTCTCAGCTGTGAGACATCAGGACTTGATTTATGCTGGTTGCAATTTAACTTTCAACCTTCAAACCAAGATCCCTTCCCATCCACTTTAAATATTCTGCAGTGAAGATTTTTTACCCTCCAGTCGCCATTTCTCATGGAGTTGCCTTCCAGCACCTTCCTGCCATACCTGTGGGTACTTGAGCAGAGCCTAACTTTGCAAACCCTCCCTTGGGACAGATCCTGCAAAAGTTGTTCCAGTGATTCCATTGCCAGCAGACAGGCACTTCCAAGGCTGGGTAACACCCTTGCTCTTCCCATGGAATCTGTGTGTGGAGGTCTGTATGTAGCAACACTCAGCTCTTTACTCTGGTCTTGGCTCGTGCAAGCAGACTGATCAACAGTGTTTTATGTGTTAGCTGAAATCCTTGCAAAAAAGGCCGAGTCCTTAAAAATAAAACAGAAGGAATGCTGTGGTACTGCATTACGGTATTTTAGCTCTCAAAAATGTTGCTGTGTTGTTTTAGGCTAATGTTCTAACATCACAGATGTTCCCTTTCTTAAAATGGAGGGAATGATCAGAGCACCATTACTCTTAGCTGGGAATTTATTATCAGGTCTTTATTTTTCAAAAGAATGTAGAATTTTATTCTTTGGCAGACAATGTTTTTTCATTTGATAAGAGGATAAAAGTTGGCATGCAGTGTGGGTTCCTTTGCTAGTCAAAAAACATACCTGTACATTCAATTTAATTGTATCACATACTGAAAGGAGGAAAAATTNGCCTGAGAGCAGTTTTATTAACTTACCCTTCCAGCCACAATCAGTTAAATACAAAACCAACTCACATTCCTCCTTTACACACTCAGAAAAGGAAATCCACATGTTTATATTCAAAATCTGAATTTAAATAAACCAGTGGTCAAATCTTGCCATCTTACGGTGTCTGCAAGGCCAAATTTGTATTTGCAGAAAACTTTCCCCTTCCCCCATACCACTGCCCCCACAAAAACCTTACTGCAGGCTCTTCCAAGAGGGTCAGCCATGGGTACTGAGACTCAACCATGACGGTGTGCTGGTGCTCTCCTCACACACACACACTGATCTTCTGAAGCTTACAAATGAGATCCAACATTCACTGCACACTGCAGCTTGGCATACAATGCCATTTCCAAACAAACCAAAGCAAACTTACCACTGCTTCTCAGCTGTGAGACATCAGGACTTGATTTATGCTGGTTGCAATTTAACTTTCAACCTTCAAACCAAGATCCCTTCCCATCCACTTTAAATATTCTGCAGTGAAGATTTTTTACCCTCCAGTCGCCATTTCTCATGGAGTTGCCTTCCAGCACCTTCCTGCCATACCTGTGGGTACTTGAGCAGAGCCTAACTTTGCAAACCCTCCCTTGGGACAGATCCTGCAAAAGTTGTTCCAGTGATTCCATTGCCAGCAGACAGGCACTTCCAAGGCTGGGTAACACCCTTGCTCTTCCCATGGAATCTGTGTGTGGAGGTCTGTATGTAGCAACACTCAGCTCTTTACTCTGGTCTTGGCTCGTGCAAGCAGACTGATCAACAGTGTTTTATGTGTTAGCTGAAATCCTTGCAAAAAAGGCCGAGTCCTTAAAAATAAAACAGAAGGAATGCTGTGGTACTGCATTACGGTATTTTAGCTCTCAAAAATGTTGCTGTGTTGTTTTAGGCTAATGTTCTAACATCACAGATGTTCCCTTTCTTAAAATGGAGGGAATGATCAGAGCACCATTACTCTTAGCTGGGAATTTATTATCAGGTCTTTATTTTTCAAAAGAATGTAGAATTTTATTCTTTGGCAGACAATGTTTTTTCATTTGATAAGAGGATAAAAGTTGGCATGCAGTGTGGTTTCCTTTGCTAGTCAAAAAACATACCTGTACATTCAATTTAATTGTATCACATACTGAAAGGAGGAAAAATTCCATGGCTTGAATTCACAGATGTATTCTCCAACATTTAAAAATTCGTGGCTTTCCTTGTGTGTTTATGCTACAATGCACCATTTTACATCCTAACACTCAAATGATTCATCCAAGATCCAAGATAAAAGAACTGCAAAGAAACTGGAATGCTTTAAGTACACCATCAGGTTCATGTACTTTCAGTTCTGCCAAGCTGCTTTTCTACATACAACTAGAGAACATTTGAGACACTTGGACTTAGCCCTGCATCACCAACAAAATTCATGTGGCAGAGAAGTAAATTGAACAGAAACAAAAAATGGCACAATTTGTCATTGTCATTTGAAACTTAAGACTAAAATTTATTTTTTTTCCAGAATGCTGCATTTTAACAACCGTTGATTCTCTCTTAATGTGAAAGCACTGACACTTCACTTACATTGTAACATCACTCTGACTAATGAAGCTTTTATGCCTGGCCATCAAACACCGCATCTAGTAAAAATGAAGTGTATGGAGACTAAGTTGTTCTTCTCCTGGAGAAAACTTCTACTTCGCAGACACGGAACACTGGACAATGTACTTCACTGTACTGACCACACATCTCAGGTGAGTAAAACAATTCAGCTCACACCTCCGGACAGCTTGGGAGATGGGATAACCCAGGAGCAACCTGCTCCAGTCTCACTGCTTGCGTATGACCTTCAGAGGATGCCCTAGGCCGTATCCTGCCCTGCTCTGTTGGGTGCAACTCCAATATCCTCCCCATAGCCACTGCATCCAGGCAGGAAAACTACTGTAAGGAAGAGGACGATGGCGCCAGGAAGAAATGTGCAAGTTTTATTTTAAAACATCATTGGACTGGAAAATAAAGAATCATATGGCTTATTGATATTTCAGGAGATAGTAGTGAATAAGTTAAAGAAGATTTCATTCCAAAACATATGTTGCTTCATTTATAGCTAAGCTAATGTAGACATATATTTTCTTATTTCTGTAAGTGTTGAACCGCCACCTTTTTCCCCCCAAAAAGATTTCCAAGTTGGCACTTTCTACAAAGCTGTTGTGGACTAAAGGCTTACAAATAGTGATTTTTTTTTGAATAAGAAATATTCATCAGACCCAAGCACAATTACTTAAATCAACTTCTTCCTGAGCAACTTAGAATTTGGAATGTGCTGAAAAGTTTCAATAAATAAGTCAAAGATTTACCAGCTTATAATGTACCTTTTAAAAGTTAAGCAAAATATATTTAATTACAGAGAAATAGGCCATAGGACCAGGAATATTAGATGCTATGTGCCAGATAAATTTAAGAACTACCATTTGAGGAGGAGAGGCCAGGTTGATTGTTACGAAAATACAACAATATTAAAACCTAGCGAGTAAATCATGAAGCAGCTTCTGTATTTAGATTATAAGTAGTGATGGCTGAAGATACCATTAAATAAACAGATAGAAACAGACTTTACTGTAAGCGGCAGTGAACTCTCGGAAGGGTGAATGTGTTAAGTGACTATATTCTGTTAAAACATTGGCAGAAAAAGGATTCAAACAGAATTTCAGAAACATGAGAATACCAGTTCTTTCCAAAATATAACAACTCCACAGTGTGTAAACTAATCATTACTCTTTCAATGTAATTTCATAGAAACCACTTAAAATATACAATGCAGCAGATTCATATTTTAGCTAATATGTTAGTTACTACCTGTGCCATTTTCAGCTTTCTTTAATGTGCTTCCCCACAGTAGTGCATTGCTACCACCAACCTGGATGTTAATAATGAGAACAGAATCTTCTTCCTAGTATTTTCTGTAAGTTAGCATCTTGTCCTAACTCTCCTTTATTTTCATTCTCTGTGTACAGGTAAAGACTGAGGAGTGAAGAAGATCGATCATAATTTTTATTGGCTCTCAGCAGGCTCATGGAAGAGGAAACCCTTGGAAAGCCCATGTGAGCTGATCCCGAGTTTATATGCTTCATCTATCACAAAATAACTTTTGCTTGATGTAGCAAACTGAAGTATGGCCTTGCAGATAGCAGCCGTGGAATAGGAACTAAAAATTTTCTGGTAAATGTTTGAGAAAGGATGTGAGATAGACAGAGGTGGATTGTCCTCATCCTGGCAAGCAGCTGCAACATTTTGTACCTGCTTCTTTCCTGTGCTCTGGGGACAGGAATTTATTGCTCTTATTCTCTATTAGTCCAGCTTTCTCTGGCATCAATGGTGCATAAGAGGCCAAGGCCTCGTCAAAACCCAAAACTCCCCCTATTCTGCTGTGTAGCAGAAGGCCAAGGAGCTCTGCCTAGGGCTGCCTGTGGGTCTGTCCCTCCTGCACCTCCAGGGCTGGCAGGCTGGCCAACAGTCAGCACACCCACACATCTCAGGGAATCCCACTCCAGGAACACCCACCTGAATGACTCCAGCATCTCACACAGTGGTGCTACTTCTCTTTCACCAGTTTCCACCAATCCCTTTTCTAGTGTTGGCAGATAATATTTGTAGTGATTAACAAGGGCAACTTTCACAGTGACTCTCTTTCAAACCTATCACTGAATCATCTTTGGTTTTGGAGAGCGCATCTTCTTGTCTTTGTTTGATGATTCTAAACTATTTCAACTAGAGAAGCTATGTATGCTCATATTGTTAATTTTCTTTCTAGCCACACTAAAAGCAGGAGTTTGGTGTTTGTGCTGGTGGGGAAGCTGCGTTCAGATTCAGATGTGAACAATTAAATTCTGCAGTTGCAGAAATACAGATCATGCTTAATAGGAGCTCCAGATCACCCGAGCTTTTTAATGAGTAGCTTTTTCTGCATCTCTTTGAATTTGTGACCCAAAAGAATAATAAAAATCTAAAAATACCATTCTTGAACATAAACTCCATATGTTACACCTTTTGAGTCTGATAGAAACATACTGAACTGCTGACATAAAGCTCTGACTGGCACTTTAAATTTGTTGTTGCCATTCACTGACCTGGTAATGTTTCCCACTCTATGAACTAGAAGGTTTTACCCAAAATATCTGGTTCCTATAGCTTGCCTTACATTCACTAGTACTGATTTGGCAGAACAGCAGCCTCACTCCTCTGGCACAGGTAATTCACGGAGCTATTACCTAACCTTTCTGAGCCTGGTATCCTTGGATTTGACGACAAAGCAAAGGCTCTGACCATACCACTGGGATATCAGTGTGCTTTGGACAGAAAGAGTCACTCCTCCCAAATGGCTCACTGCCTGTAGTTCATGCCACAGTGTTATGCTATGAAGACTTTTTTATGGTCAAAGAGAGAGATGAGAATCTGTAAGACTTGCTTTTCATGAATGCCTAATCTATTCTTTTGTATTCTGCAGTTCACGAAGGACTACTGTGCATTCCAAAAGTTATTTTGTGACAGATGGTAGGTACTTCTCTCTTGAACTATGCTGTAGGAAGGATGCTATAGAGCCAACACTGTATAATGAATCAAACCTGCAAAATCAGGTATCTCCCAATGGCTCCAGCATGTGGGAATGATCTCTTCTGTTCCATTTCAAATCCGCTGCGCATTAGATCAGTTCCTTAAGGAATTACTTTTAATAATAATTAAAAAAAAATCTTAAGAAAGCTGGAGGGGTCACCAGAAGAGAGAGGATAGCTCTTCCATCCATCACCTTTTATAGATATCCTCTAGCCACTTTTCATCATCTTCTTCCTCATCGTTTATTGGTTCTTCTGTTTCCAGGGGAGAAGGAATGAAGAACTCAGGTCTGGGACTTGGTTTCCTGATATGAGACTTCAGTCCAAACTTGCGCTTTAGCAGGTGGAATTGTTCTTTGACATAGTAATAGAACTCATATTCATATCTCATGCGTTGGTAGAGGATCTGTATTGCTTCTGGAGAGGGGACGGTCTTTTTCACTGTCACAGTCAGATTGCCAAGTTTCCTATGTTCTGTAAAGAAAGAACAAGCAGCAACATGGTGGGTGCTGATTAGTGAGGCCAGACAAAACTTTTTAATTTAAACATTAAGGCATGGCCCTGCTACATATTCCTGATACCATTTACTTTTAACAAGATATGAAAAAACCCTGATGTTTGAAGTCAGACTTGCATCTTTAAATACAGCTAGCTCACACAGGTCTTGTCGGCAGTCATCAAAGATCCTAATTGTCAATGGTTACCTGAAAATGCAAACTACATCATATGAACTATGAGCATGAGCCACACATACAGAAACCCACAATCTTGCCTAGCTTTGGAAATTTGACATCAGCCACACCACCAAGCTTAACTAATCAATTATTTCCTATGTGGCATATGGTGACCTGTCTATGCTGTGCTTTATTATAGTTCAAATCTAAACAGATACTTATCAACCTGAATCCAACTCAGGGTAGCACCAAAGGATTGCTGGCATCACCACATGACAGCTTAGGATCAACTGTGCCTCTTAACTTTCTCATCCTGTTATACCTGTTAATAGAACTAGACTCATCTTCCTGTCATGCCCTGGAAGATTTCACTACTTTTTTGTTCACCCTGACACTTTTGCTTTGGCAAACTGAAATACAAACCTTTTATTGTTGATAAGGAATTAAGAGTCACTAACAAAAATACTGAATTGTCTCTTTGCCCTCTCTCTCAATAAATGAGTCTGTCACTGGAGATGAATGTATTCAAATAAGGTAGAAAGCAAAATCTGAAGGCAATAATTTTGCTCTTTTCTAGATGGCAATTGGTTGCCAGAGCATCCCAAGTATTTTCATCCTAAGTATATAACATGGGAACCTAATTCTTACTATAACAGCAGTTCTTCAAGTCAGAAGTATTCAAAAGGGTCAGGCCATGAAGGACAGCAAAGAAAAAGCTAACATGGAGGAAGCAGACAACAAAGAACATTACATGTTTCCAGCTGGGTTCCAGTGGCAGCAACCACCCTCACTTCCAGAGGAAGTCCCTGAATCAAAATGTGATTTTACCATGGGCAGAGTTTTGCTCATGTGAGCAGAACAAATGGAAGTCTTCTGAAGCACCTGCCAGCAAAGCTTAACAAATGCTTAACATCTCTACAGAGAAACAGATTTTCACAATTGCTTACACATAAAGCTAAGGGATGCAGTGCTGGTTCCTAGCAGAGAAGTGGGTTGATCTTGGGATCCCACAAGTGATCTGTTTATCCAAGAAAAATAATCAAGAATAGCTTTTTAGGGAAGAGAGGAACTTCAAACAAAGACAAACCCTTTTATCCTAAGAGGTAACACAATACTAGTAAGTCCATCTAGCAAGCACAACAGCAATGATCTTTAGAGAAAAAGTTGGTATAAGATTTTAAATCTTGAAAAGTCCAACAGATGGGCAGAGCACAGCATTGAACATGAACTGTTTTCTTTAAAATTTAAAAGATTAATATTCATATAGCTTAAGGTATCCACACTTGTAAAAAAATTCAATTTTCAGTTGGTGAAGACACATTTTCCTCCTTCAGAGTAAAAGAATTAGAGAACAACAATTCAGAATATTTTAATAATACTACATGAGACAAGTACTGCTGGGGTGGACATCTTTTTAATCACTAGACTTCACTGTGTCACACCCATCTGGTGCAGAAGAAAAAAGTTATATCTGAAATATGTATCTCTGAAATTGTTTTGCTTATCAACTGCAGCAGAGTAATTTGAAATGCAGGAAGAATGATACAAAGGGAAGACATGTTGACTAGCTTACCCAATGCAACACTGTTCTAAATCACAAAAAAATTATTTAAAACATTAATTCTATTTTGCATCTATACTTTTAATTCCTTCTCTAAAGGAAGAATGGTTTTTATTAGTTGGTAACTATTAAAACATACTACTTTATAATTAAATGGAACTTTTATACCGAAGTTAGTAGTTCTTTACAATGAAATCTGTCTCTACTGATATATGCAAGTAATTAAACAACTGAGTACACAGAGTTCTCTGTTCTTTAATTACAGTGATGTAAGGTGAAATATGCTCTATATTTACTGACTGTTTATCAATTTGCTTAGTTTTATTTAGATAGTAGTAAAATTATTAAAATATACAAAAAAAAAAACCAGGAAGAGAGATGCAATTTTAACATGCTATTTACCTAAGAAAAAGTGTAGAAGAAGGATCAGGAAATGCTTGCATTTCAAACAGTCAACGGCATAGAAAACAGGACCTGTGGTTAATGAATAGTGTGAAGTATTTTTGGTGAAAATATCTGGCTTCCCCAAGAGCTTATTCTCTTCTGAACCACCTTCACCCATAGACCAAAACAGACTCACAAATATGTCATCTAAATTTTTAGTCAAGTTGTTCAAGTTACCTTCAAATTGCCATTGTGTATGAGATGAATACATTCCAGAAAGGCCAATGTACTCAGTCTGTCCTTGGGTGAGAAAACTTTCTTATGATTATTGAGCACTTCAAGACACTCCTCTTTATTGTTCTTAACTGAGAGCTCGTGCCAGCTTTGCAGTCTGGTTTTCTTTACAAATTCAGCCGCAAATATACACTACTAAATATTGCATTTATTAGCTTAAGCCTTTATACTGCCTGCCAACTTTGTTTTTATTTTACATAAGTTATTTCTGCTACAGAAAACTCCATTTAGCTCACTGGAAAAAGCTCTTTGCTTATATGGTCCCTCCAGGACTGTAAGTGGGGAAAGCCACTTTCACAGCTCCAGCTCCCTTAGTGCTGCTCTCCCAGCAGAGAGAGGCACTTGTGCTGAGCCCAGGAGTGCTGCCAACAAGGTGAAAAGCACGAGACTGATTTCTTTGGGGGGCAGTCTGAGGGGGCAGGAGCAGCCAAAGGCAGTGTGCTCCCAGGCAGGGAGCAGCCTGGAGCTCTGTGCCACCCTGGCAGCACAATACACTCCTCCTCTGAACGTGCTGCTGCAGTGGCACAGGGGTTTCTAGATGTGCGCAATTCTCTGCTCTGTTCACACACCTATGACTACAGAAGTACATGTCTGAGGAGACAGAAACAGCCACACTCTGGAAGGCTGCAGGGGCTGTGTAAATTTTCTGGCTCCTGTTTGTTTGCCTTGCAGCACAATCATTGGAAGTACAGAGCACAAAGAGCTGTGAGGTGTGGGCTGTTGGGTGGTGTGCGTTGGGCCTGTGCCTGGCTGCAAGCTCAGCCTTTTGATAAAACAAGTGAACTCTGCTATTTTTTGTACTTGAACTTTATTTAGGCTACATTTTAACATTAAATACTCTTAAAAGGCTCTTTAATACAAATATGGATGAAATCACAAAACTGCCCCTTGAAGTCACCTCAAGTACCTCTTCTCATCATAGAAGCAAAATGGAAAATTAGGTAGATCTGGCATAAAGCCAAAATACCAATCTGCATATGCTACATAAACCACGCTGCCCCACCGAAGGACCCCCGTTTTATGACCTTTGAGACAGCTAACCAGATGGAGGGCAACAAACTATACCATTTACTTCTTAGGGTTATTTTTTAAAAAATATGTTTGCTTTGGCATTATTTTCAATTACTAGAAGAATATACTATATAGTAATGCACCTCCCAGTGCAGCCTGCTCATACCTTAAATTAAGACTAAACTGGTATGCAGATAGGAATGAAGAAAATTAAATTCTTTTGGGTTACCACTTGATGAGTGTTTACTGTTACTTTCCACACTCTCACTTTTTTTTTTTTTTAACTAAGAAATGGACATTACTCACTGCAGCAATCCAAACCATAGGGAAAAGTGAGTTTTATAACTTGTGGCTCCAAAAACCCTGAATTGCCATATTTAGACAAAATGATCCTAAAGGCATTCTCCACCTCAGAAGAAACTTTCAGAACTTTCTTCTTTTTTCCGCAAAGCATTGCTCTCCAGTGTCCTGCTGTTTTGGGGGGTGCCGTGCAGAGGCTGCTCCTGGATGGAGCCACAGGGAGCCAGTGTCCCCGGGGGCCCTTGGGGAGGGGTGAGGCAGGCTGGAGGCAGCGCAGGGTGGCTGCAGGCCAGCAGAGCCGTGGCTTGCCGGGCTCACACCCGCGGTGCAAGAACGCCACGCCGAGCTGCGCCGCTCCCACGGCTGTGAGAGAGAACACGGTGGCTGTCACTGACACAGCAAACTCATTTCCTGCAATGGGCAGGGAAGCCCCACGTCTCAATTGCATGCAGCTGAGTTACAGCACATACCTACTTCTCCAGAGTTTTAAATGGAAATAAATGTATGCCACTGTGGCTGGATGTGACATGCGAAGGTGCGAGGGTCTCTGCTTGATCTGCCTCTCATTGCTGTGGTGCCAAGCAGGGCTCTGATGGCTACACTAGAAATTCTCCTCTGGAATGTTCAACTGCACCTTAGCAAAAAATTTTCTGGCACAATTGATTTGCTTTACAAACTCGAAATTTTTAGCCTGGCACTTGAAGGATATCTGGAAAAGGACATTTCGGGGAGAATGGACGAGACACCGATGTGCTAGGCTTGCATGTCTTTCCAAGTCACTGGCTACTGCTGCTCAGGAGTCTCAGCCCAGGGCAGGTCCCTGGATCCAAGCTGAGGAGGAATGGTGTGCTGCAGCCACACTCTGCAATGGAGCACCTTGCTTTGGCTCACGTTTGTTAATGG
This sequence comes from Spizella passerina, assembly GCA_013401375.1. Lineage (NCBI taxonomy): Eukaryota > Metazoa > Chordata > Aves > Passeriformes > Passerellidae > Spizella > Spizella passerina. The sequence continues at coordinate 25,985 of WBNQ01054865.1, read as the reverse complement.
AAAGCACGGATGGTGGAGAAAATCTAACAGAGACGCTGATCAGGCAGAAATATATTAAAAATCAAAAGTGATGGAAAAGTGAACTATCAATTTGTCCCACAGTATCTACCAACTTCATCCAAAATACCATGAATTCCAGTAATTAACCTCTTTACTACAGGTTAGTTTAGTCTCAGTTATTCACACCAATAAAATATAGTTTCAGTTTTAACAACACATAGATAAAGATTGGACCCTCACGTGCATACTGGTGACAGCTTGCTTGGCTTTAGCACTTCTGTCCTGAATTATTGTGGTGCTTTACTGACACAGAACAACTCCTAGCTCCAGGGGATTAGGAGAACTCTCACACACTGGCACACAGCCATTTCCTATCTCCTAAAGGTCAGGTATGGATCTATCTGAAAGAGCAGCTCTCCAGAAGTCATGGAAACTCCCAGAACTTCAGGGATCTGCAATCCTAGGCAATAGAACATCCTATTATTTATAAAACAGGGATCTTGGGAGCAAATACACCAACCTGTAATTGACCCAGACATTGCAAAATGATGGAAACTAGGTGAGACAGCAATGTTCTTTCTTTTTCCTTACCACTACAATGAATAAAGAAGCTGGAGGAAAGACTAGTCTCCCTGTTTACCTTACACAATTTCATTACTTATATTAACATAGAAAAAAATGCAAGAAGCTCTGATAATGACAAGCTGGCACAGAAAAATGGAGGGATGCCAAAACAGAGATTAGCCAGGAAGAGTTCAAAGAGATAATCTAAAAGACACATAATCAAACAACTACTGATGTTCAAGGATGTAAACACTAAGGAGGCATGGTATAAAATCACAGCAAGGAAGAAAGATGAAGAAAAAAGAAAATAAAAGTTAGCAATAAGTCATAAATAAATATCAGCCCAAGGAGTATCTTGGGCTGATAAGGCCATAAACCACAAATATCTTCCTACACTATACAAATAACATAGAAAATATTGCAGAGGTCAGCACTGCACTGGTCTGGCTGTCAGGTGGACAGTGCAACAGCAATATGTATTCAACAGTGCTCTTACATAACTTGAGCTGTTAAAGGCATTATATCACTGTTATGAAACACTTGCCATACAACACACTCAGCAATGCTAATATAGAACTTTCTCCAGCTACTACTCTTTGAAGTCTTTTCTCCAACCAGTAAGTATGAAGAAATCTCTAAACTCTCCTCCTGGAAATGTCACAGTGCTATGCCTTTGCTCCTACCAGTTCAGAGCTCTGGATCCAACAACATGGATTTCGAGCTGCATGGGACACTTCAGCCAACCCTGCTGTACAACACACTGCCTCTGATGCTGTCCTCAGCCTGGAAATGTGCTCTATCTCACACAAGATCAGATAACAAATCTCAGCAGCATCCTCTAAGAGACTCCTCCATTTGGTGCATTTTCATGTTGCATTCCCAGTTCAGGTAGGTTAACGCAGAAGAAAAAGAAAAGTTGAAAATTAATCCGCACTGGTAGAATGAACAGGCAGATTCTTATGAGAATGTGGTTGGGTACTTTTATAGCCATTAAGCAACTTTTAAGTTGAACTAGACAGATTTGGAGGTGCCAAAACCAAAGTCATCTGCAGAGGAAATGCCAGGATTGTCTAGTTTGAGTTGCCGAAAGAACTGCTATGGTTGCAGCTCGTACGCTGCAATTTCTAATGTATCTTTTACAGCTGTTTAAGAGTTATTGAATGAATCCAGTCAAATCTGGATCTGACAAAACCACAAGCTAAAAATAGGTTCTTACAGATGGCTTGTGAACAGTGCTACATAGTAGGTTAATCAGATACTAACATTATCACTTTTTTGCAGACAGAGGAGAGAGTTGCAATGACCGAGACAAATTTCAGCAGCGCTTACGAGCAGGAAAAGCTTCACCACAGCTATGTGATGCAGAAAGCCTGCAGAAATACAGCCCAGGACTTGAGAACCTAGAGCAGGCATCTTGTCTTTGTGCTCCGAGTCACAGTAGGCTGCTATCCATGATTTTTCTCCACAAAAAGGAAATGATGAAGAGAGGCGTGCTGTGATGTCCAAGAGGGATGGAGAGAGGTGGAGGTATCTTTATTTCCATATATAGTATTGGTAAGTGAAACACTGGCATACAGTATCCAGTTTTGTAACCACATCCTAAATCAGGAAGAGTATGAAAACAGCCTCAGAATGAACACTGGGGTTGAAAGGGACGCTTTGGAGAAAGATGATAAATTTGCTCTGGTCAGCTTACAAAAAAAAGATGACTGAGAGGTGACTTGTTTACAGCATCTGCATATTTTCATGGTGACAAAACTACGGGTACTGAAGAGTTGGAAGCAGGAGCCAGACAAATGTGGACTGGAAGTATGGCACTGCTTTCTTGAAGTGGTGAAGGTGATTAATTGTTAGTACAAAACGAACACACTTGATTGGTATCACTTGATAACTGTGCATCAACGATGGATAACTTAATGAACTCCAGATACTGGTCTCTGTGCAGAAGAGAGACTGTGTGGCCTGAAGCACACAGGAAACCAACCTCAGTGACCCAATGAACCATTTAAGTCTTTCACAGATTCAAGTTTCGAACATCTTGCTTGTGTCAGCTCCCTTGTCCGAAGCACCACACGCAAAAGCCTTTTTGTCACTGCATTTCAGATACCTCAGTGTGAATGTCTTTTTTGGAAGATGTCTGAACACTCAATTTGATACATTTTCCACTTCTTGACTGTTAAAACCTAGTGGTCACCACCCTATAGTATCAGGCCTTGCAGGAATGAGAAATAATCCTACATTTTTTCAAAAAATGTTGAGACTATAGCCTTAAAAATTGTTAATTCTTAATGCAGCCTCTTATATGCTTAGTCTCTTAGACTTAAACCTAAGTCTTCTAAGAGCATATATAAAGAAATAAGCAGTCAAATGTAACTACTGAAATGAAAAATGAATGCAAAAATACTAACTAGGATATAACTAATGTCTAGTAATAAAACTTATGCACTGCCAAGGCAAAATCACAACTGATAGGAGATACAGGACTGGGAAGTTGGATGTTGCAGTATGAAGGCTGCTATTAAAATGGGGGAAAAAAAGGTGCTATTGGTTCTTTTCTCTCTTGTGAGAAAGTTGCCAGTTCCAAGAAGATTTTCTCCCAACCATGTCTGCACACACACAGCTGAAAGCCCCAAAATGGTTTTGTTTCTTATTATTTCAAGTTACAGGCGGTCAAGAGAAAATTGTCTCTTTTGCCCTTAGGTTCTTTTGTGTATAATGAGTGACTGAAGGCAGCCAGGGGCCGAGGCACTGCTGAAGAAGGAAGAATGCTACCAGAGCAGAAACAACACACTGTTCCTTTCAAGTTCACCCCCTCCTGGCCCACATCCCGACTGCCTTGGCCAGCTGCCAGGAGATCTCGACAAAGGCTTCCTCCTCTGGCCAAAACCGAGGAAAAGGGTCTGTTGTTTAACACAGGCAGACTTGTTTCAGCAAGAGAAAAAAATAAAAAGAACGGGAATTATATTAACTAGAAGCCCTGGGAGAGGAGAGTAATCTCTTAGTGTGGCTAATGCAATTCTTACCCTGTGCTTTTCCTGGAGAGGGAACATCTTGATTTTCTACTGTTCAGGCTAGGAGGCAAAGTATAATGTCCCAACAGGGCTAAGCCCTAATGCTGCCAGGGTCTTCATGTCCCCTGAGGTCACCATGAACCAGAAACAAGAATTCATCTTTCCTCCTTCCAGGAAGGTCCAGGCAACCCACTCTGCCCTCCATGCCTGCATTAATAGGCTCACGTGAAGGGCAAGTGTCCTCACTCACAAAGACAGTAATTCCTATGCACCTAGGAGACCTCCAAGAGTCTGACGGATAGATAAGCCAAACACTTAGCTATCTCAGGACTTCACACAAAACTCCTGCTGGATTTCCACAAATGCAACCCAAGTCAAGGTGAATTCATGCTTGGGTTTTTCACTGCCTGTGTTACAGAGCCTGCAGCCATGTCTGCAATCAGGAACCTGGGACACTTGGGATTTGCTGTGATTTGAGAGTTTGTGTCTCTCCTGGAAATCTTGGAGGCAGATGCTGTTGCAGAAGTTACAGAGATACAATGGCTCTTCAAGCCAACTTCAGCATTTTAGCAGCTCAGCCACAGGTGAGGGATGGGAGCTCGAGAAAGGCAGAAGAAATTCACTTGGTCTGGTGTGACCTGCTTGATCCCAAAGCGCTCCCTCAGAAGCTGTATCACAGGATGTAGTGTCTCAGTGACCTGTGACAGGAGACTTCCCCTGGCAATTCCTTATATGCATGAGAGCTTTTGGAAGCAGGCCCCAACTCAAGGATAAGTACAATTTTAATCTGTTTGGGTTAATATAAATGAATACAAAACATTTTTAGGCGCTTAGAAGGTGTTCAAACACCATCAAGATTTACACATGCATGTACTTGCTCTATATTCCAAGCAATATATTTTCTTCCAGAAGGAGTGTGAAAACAGCATTTTTGACATGCTTACAAGACTAAGATCTTGGAAGATAAAGGCTTCCCTATGCACTTCAACCAACGGTGCCAGCCAGTAGCAAAGACAGCTGCTTTTCTAGTAACTCTCACCTGTCTTCTGGGACTGACATGATCAGCTCCAGCACACATTCACCATTCTTGCTTGTGTGTCAGCACCCAGAACAATCCATTGAGGGAACAGGGCTTGCTCAATGATCCTTTTTAATTCAACTCCCATTTAATATTAATGTACAGACAAGGAAGAGATGCATGGGTGCATCACTTTGCCATCTATCACCTTGCTTACGGGAAGTATATTCTCAGTAGCCTTAACTCAATTGCTTGTTAAAGGACTTAGCTGAACACTCTGAAAGCACACATGATTCCCAATGAGAGACTTATGGGGCATGAAAAGCCATTGCTTCTGCACTTAATCGTGTAAATTGTCTTATGTCTGCAGTATTTCAACCAGTAGTTTCATGCCAGTGTGCCAGTGCTAGAGAGACTGGCTAGTATCAAAGTTTCCAGGATAGTCTGCACATTAGTTTAATGACAATACTAGACCTGACATAATGACTACTGTGCTTCAAAGTTATACTGCACAAACCTTTCCCTTGTGATTAACAAAACAGGAGATAAAATGATCTGCTGTCTTTTTCCATTTCAGTATTTACAGGAACTTGTAAATGTTAACACCTCTAAATAAGAATAAAATGAGACAGAAACCAGGCAATGTGACAGCAATCAGGAAAAGCCCTACAAGATAAATCAATTTTGGGAGGGAATGAGGTTACTAAAAGGAGCACTATGCATGCAACAACCTAGGCTTTTGTGGAAGAACATTGCAATTTTCTACAAGGCAATTTTCAGGAGTGGTAGAATAAAGACATTCAACATTACTCACAAAATGTGCAATAGTAGAAGTTCTATCAAGATAAAGAGAGAAACCTGTTGAGGGAGGCTGGACATAGTCAGCAGTCAAGCACCCATGTGGCTATTTGCTCTCTCTTGCTGCTCCCACAGAGGGAGGATGGAGAGAACATGAAGAACAAAAGCAAGAAAAGTTGTGGGTAGAGATAAGAACAGTTTAGTCTGGAGGAGGTGGGAGGGAGGGAGTGATGCAATGTCATCCCTTCCCCATTCCCCAGTCAGTGCCTAAGCAACGGCCATCCCAGAAGCCAAAGAGCCCACTCCTTCCTCGACCTCTACTTTTACTGATTACTGAACATGTTGTTATATGGTATGAACTATCTCTTTGATCAATCTGGGTCAGTTGTCCCGGCTGTGTTCTCTCCCAACCTCCTGTCTATCCCCAGCATACTGACCAAAGGGCAAAGCGACAAGAAGAGAAGGCATTGATGCTGTGTGAATTCTATGAGTAAATTTAAGTTATCTGATAACATAACAAAACACAGAAAATATCATTAAGAACCAGAAGTCAGTATTTCAGTGACCAATTTCAATACCTATTCCTCTAAACAACAAATCTGAGCCTGAATCAAAATCCTATTCAATTTGCTAAGCTTACTAGAGGAATATTTTTTTTCAATAGAGAATATTTTAATGAAGATCTGTGGAACACATGATGAAAAGTTATCTGAGAGAATAGTACATTCAGGGTTCCCATAATAAGAAATACAATGAAAAAATAAACAATCAAGCCCACTTCAGAAAGGCCTGTCCAAAAAAATAAAAACTTCACCTCTGGCTCAGTGTACATTTGTGTAGAAGGGACATGGACCACACTGATGTGTGCGTGCACTTACACATAACAACAGGGCTCTGAGACACAGGTTTTCACCCAGGCTCGGTGCTCAGTGGGTGAGCAATGTACACAATCAGATTTTGTCTTCGAATCATATAATCATTAAGGTTGGAAAGACCTCCAACTTTGCTGAGTTCAACCTTTGACAGAACACACCAGGTCAAGTAAATCATAGCACTAAGTGCCACATTCAGTCTTTCCTTGAACACTTCCAGGGATGGTGACTCTACCACTTCCCTGGGAAGTTTCTTCCAATGTTCAAACACCCTTTCAGTGAAGAAAGTCTTCCTGATGTCCAACATGAATGATCCCTGGCACAACTTCAGGCCATTTTCTCTTGTCCTGTCGCTGGTTCCCTGGCAGAAGAGACAGACCTGGCTACAATCTCCTTCCAGGTAGTTGTAGAGAGTGGCAAGGTCTCCCCCGAGCCTTGTTCTCTCCACCTTGAACAAGCCCAGCTCTCTCAGCTGCTCCTCATATGACTTCCCCTCTAAACCTTTTACCAGCTCTGTTGCTCTCCTCTGGACACCCTCCAGCACCTCAGTGTCTTTCCTGCAGTGAGGGGCCCAGAAGTGGACACAGCACTCGAGGTGTGGCCTCACCACCACCAAGTACAGGGGGACAGTCACTGACAGACTGGTCCTGCTGGCCACCCTGTGTCTGATACAGGCCAGGATGTCTTTGGCCTTCTTGCCCACCTGGGCACACACTGGCTCATGTTAAGCCAGCTGTCAACAGCATTCTCAGCTCCTTCTCTGCTGGGCCACTCTCCAGACAAAAAAAATCTGTTGGGGAGGTTGTCCTCTGCAACTGAGTGTGCAGCTTTGGGAGAGACACACACGGAGCTTATTGAAGGAGGAAGAGTACACCCAGCCTAACCAGTCCAAACAGCAGAATCAACCCTGGCAGCCAGTGTGGAGACAGAGGCTGCAGCTAGATTGCCTTCACATCCAGTCTTAGCACTGAGTATGCAGGTCCTGGAACCCAATTCAGCGTCTGGATGGGGTCAGTAAACCCACAGGTGCTGGGAGCATGAAATTGTGACTCTGAGCTCTTTTAAAAAACATTTCTCACAGGCTACTCCAGTGCATCCAGTGACTGTGGTCATCAGCTTCTAAATAAACAAAGTAACCTGGGCACATCACGTTCAGCTGAAACTTCATCCATCTGCTTGCCATAGTGGCTGACAGCATTTTTGGCACATTCCCAGAGCATTTAATTTTATTAGGTACATTTACTGAAGAAATGAAAACCCTTAAACTGAGTAAATATAGAGTCCTCATAAATATAACTAGGTTTTTTTTCATTTTGTTTGAGCAACAGTGGGAAATGAAAAACTGCAAGGCTAAAGGAAGTGAAGGAGCTATTTATGTAGCATGGGAAAAATTAAACTGAGATTCAACACTTTAAAGTGGGTGACATCTGTTTATCAAAATACTTTTGTTGTATCTTTTGCTTTTTGTCTCTTCCTGCTAAGACTCAGAAACTGGGATGCAGCGCTAGATTCAGCCTTTGATTTTAGTAGCAATCTGGGAAAGTTCTGCCATTGTTTCAAAAGCAAAATATTGGTCTGGCAGTGCCAATTGCTAATAAAATACATTAGTGTATCATGTGCCATTTTTTCACTAAATTACTCACACATGTGTATACAGTATGAAAAGATGTGTGAGACTAGGAGTTTTTCCCTTTTTGCACATGAGATACAAAGTGGCTATGTGCTTAAACTTTTATTACTTTTGAAGAAGTGGGATGTACACCAAGATGTGGTCTGAAAGGGTAACTGAAGCAGTCTGTGAACTGAGCAGATGAATTAAGCAGGAACTCAAACCACTGGTTTCCCCAAGTAGCTGGCAAAAACAAGCACCAAGGAAAATAATTTTCAATGATTCAAAGCAGAACCTTTGGCTAAGTGGCATATCTGCCCTTAAACTAGGTTAAACACTAAGTACTTTCTGCAAATGCACAAAGTACTGGGGCCTGCCAGGGACCCAGCACCATATTCCACCAGCAGCAGAAGGCAGTGCCAAGTAAATTCTGAAATTTAATATACAGACAGATATGTTTTGCAGTTTCACTGATCTTCTGTTAGGAAAAGCCCAAGATGAACTGGGCTGACATCTTTGGTAAACTGTTTGCTAAAGTGTAAGACAACAGACTGAGTTTTCTCACTATCAACCACTTGCACTGGCACACCTGCATGAAAAGGCAAAGTTATATAATATGCAATTTGTTCTTGTTATTTTCCACTAATAAGAGCTAAAAATGGCTGACTATAAAAAGAGTTTACTGCTCTCCAGGAGCTGTTCCTGGTACATCTGGATAAATATATATGTGTATCAGGATGTGTGTATGTGTATGCCCATCATAATAATGTGTTTCTTTCAAGGGCTTAGAGCACTCATCTCACCCTTTTCACTATGCCGACTGGAAAGAACAACTTGCCATTTGCAAACAAAACAAAACAATCTTAACACAATAAATTGTTTCATTGTGCTTACAAAGAATGCACACTCTCCATGCTTAGCATCTCACCTGCTCTTTACAGAAAATCAATGAATTGGCTTTGCATACAAAGTCATGAGCTAGAGTAAGTACCAAAATTCCAGAAAGAATGTGAACTCTTCAAAATGCTATTTGGTATCCAGGATTCCCAGCTGATGTCCTGACTCTAATAGCTTTTAATTGCCGTCACAGACACTCAAAATTTACCACTGAGTTTACCACTTACTGAATTAAATAAGAATGGAAATAGATAGGGTAAGAGTCTAGAGTGGAAAAAACTCCACACCTGAAATATCCAAAAATCCTGACATAATAACCCCAAGGAAAATGTGGAAAGCATGTGATACTTCTGTGGTGCAACTGGACAAACACTAATCTCTATGAACCAGGATTCAGTGCAGAAAAACAGATTGAGCACTTCTCAAGCACCAAAACATTAGTTGTGGACAGTGAGTGGCCAGAGATGTAGCTAATCCAAAAATGTGCTGATCCAAAACTCTTGGAGAGAATATGGAGGAAGCAACTGGTGAAATTACCTCACTGCCAAATACCTGAGCAGGTTGGTTCAACCATCATCCCCTACCCAGTTGGTCCTGCCAGGCTTCCCTCTCTTCAAGACCCCTTCATAGTTTTACTGTCCAAAATCCCTCCCCACGTTCCCAACTTCTGCAGTTCATTCACTCTCTAGCAGTTGCTTTGGTCACCATGCAGGGGTTTCTTGAGACTTTACTGGAATAGATCTTCCTCTTCATTCACCTCCTTTGCTTTTGGCAAGGGAGTCCTGGGCTTCTGCTGTGTTTCTGTACCTCACAGGGGAACTAAGGTTATAGACTTTGTTCCTGGAATCACTGCAGAAAAATATAGTGGGGTGCTAAAAAAACCCAAAGTGAAGTCCACAAATGAGCCCCAAACAATTAAACCCGAACTTAAATCAAATAGCACTCAATGATGCACAGATCTGTCTATGGGATAGGCAAGGAAAGCACTAAGAAGGATGACATAAACTTTGGTTTTGTACTCGTACTTCATCCCTGCTCCTACAAACGCTACTGCATGTCAACTCCTAGCCAGCATCCCTGTCTACCCTACTGTATACCAGCATGAGTACAAATGAGTCAGGAGTACTCCTGCTGCTGCTGAAGTCCAGACTGCACTTAGGGCACCAAACAGCCACCAGAGAGAGAAACAGCCATTTACCTCTCTTCACTGGTCACACAGAGAGTTCAGTTTCCCCAATACATAATTTAAGTACTGATATTAAATAATATCAATATCCAGTGAAGTATGGCAGGTTTGTCAGCTGTCTGAAGACTCTTCAAGGGTGAGTCATGGGTCCTGTGAAAATGGCAGAGCATCATGGAACAGTAGAGAGTGGAAGAAAACTTAAAAGATAAAAATAAGACTTCAATGCCCAGAAAATATTTAGTGGTATTTAGGATAAACCAGAGTTTTTGGTGAATATTTTCATTCAATGTTTTAAATAAATTTGCTTTGGCTATGCTGTCACTTCTGTCATGTCCAATTTCCACTAGCTTTGGGAAGATGTATATTATATATCAGTCACCCATTAATTCCACACTCTCATTTTATGTAAGAGAAAAAGTATGTGTTCGTGCCCAAGCAGAAAACCTCCAAACTTGGTAACATCCTAAAAGCCACAGGAGCACAGCTCTGCAAAGCACTGTGGGCTCTGGTTGACTGTGCATGCCCCTGGCTCCCTGCATGCACCAAACTCTGCTACAGCAACATCCATGTGCTCCCTGCCCCTGTTTTCCCCACACACAGGCCCAACACAACCACTGGCTCTCCCAGTAACTTGTGCTGCACTTCCTTCTAGTGAGAAAGAAGCAAAACCTGAAAGAGCCCACCCCTTCTGTTCCCTTTTCTTTGCTAGATCCAACAGTACTCTTTATCAGTCTGTTTTTTGCCCTCCAACTCCACAAATACCAAGACATAAAATAATGTAGGTGATGGCTTGGAAATAAATTGAAGCAGTCAAGAAGCAGGAGGAGCAGAGACAAGACAAGCACACAGTTTTTGTTCTAAGCCCTACCTTTGCATGCTCTGCTACACCAAAGATGTGATAGCCACAATGACTTATAGGTACACATGTATCCCAAGAACAGCAATACATCACACAGAAATACAACTTCCCAGGCCCTTCAAAATTCAGTTGAAAGGAACAAAATGGAAGAAGACAAACGTCATTCAAAACTTGAATTACACAAAAGGTATTAAATAGAATCATATTGAAAAAGGCACAACAATAAACTATATTATTTTATCATTAATCTGTCAGAACACAAGAAATTAGGTTTTTTCCTATGCTGGATGGATAGAGCTGAATAATTCCACAATTACAGGGAAGCCAGCCCAGAAAAAACAACCACAAGGAAAGCAAACTGTGAGGAGAGTATTTCAGGGCCTGAGAACAGAGCAGGAGTGCTTGCGTGGGCAGACAACAGATGCTGCTCCAGCAAACAGCAGAGCAGGGAGGGATGGGTAAATGCTGGCATTTACTTGCTGTTTTAACTTAGGCAACTGGAGGAAGATAACAATTTAAGACACTGCCTCCTGGATAGCTTTTGTATTTCTCCTGAGTCTCCATTTATTATAGTTTTCTCTCTCTTCAATATCCCCATTTCCCCTAGGTATGCACTGACCAGCAACTTGCATTCTCTAGAAATCCTCCCACTAGCTATCTGGAAAGAAATTTATGCTAGAGGGCATAACCCTCTTCTAAATGTAGATGCCTTTAAAACCACAAGTCATCTTCAGAAAGCAAATTGCACAGAGATGCATAAAGAATTCCTCCAAGACCTATTTTGGAGGCAAGTGAATTCAGCCGACTCACAAACATCAGCAGTAATTTCAATTCAGTAAGCATGACTGGCATTCTCAAAACCTTCACCCAAACCACACAACCTCCTTGCACATGCACTTCTTCTAAAAATATTTCTTCTTGCTCTGTTTTTGTGCTCACTTTTTGCCCTTGGCCTTTATGATAAAAAATTTCTGGGTGAGCCCTGGAGAACTGAGCAGACCAAACACTAATTCTCATATGGAATTTATTTAGAAGGGAAGAAAAAAAATCCCTCAAGTTGACTAGTTACATTATTTTGAACTGGTTTTATATTTTATGCGTACATAGCGGAGCTGGAATTTCAGGGCTGGCTTTTGTTTGCATTCATCATGAAACATTTGCTATATGAGCTGCTGCTACCGCTACCAAAACAGCTGCTGCTCACTGCTAGAAAACCAGAGGCCAACTCAACAGTTTCTTTCTTTCTCTGGTGAGTCTAGCTGGAAAATGAGGCCTGGTCTGTCTGCAGAAAATTACCTTTCTTTGTCATCCTTGCCACCTTTCGCCTACCCAGAATGCAAACTTGAAAGAGAACGGATAAATCAGAACAAGAGCAGGCACGTTCTGATGCTCCTGAATCACCTACCATTAAACACAAATCAGAACTACAGCTGTGTGAACTCCCTGCTTTGCAGCTAGGGCAGCACCTCCAAGGGGAATGCCTTTCTTTCAGCTGCTCTTGCAATTCAACCAGGATTTAACCCTTCTGTCCTGCATCATCATTGTCTGCCATCTGGAAAAATTGAGTAATGACTTGATCTAGCTTCACATAAAAATTTCTTCTGTAGGTGACTGCTTCCCTGTGCAGATTAAAATACCCACCCATCTGATAATTTGTGCACTTTCCTACCAAGCTCCACATGGAACAGGACTCAGAGCATCCTTGCACTGCAGCTCTGAGTGCTGAGGACAGACCTCAGCTGCACTTCAACGAGCTGAATTTTAATGCTTTGCTTTGTTATGATTAGTAAACCACTTCAGTGTTGTTTTCATTGCTCCCTGGTAACTTCATGTCACCACTGACCTCCCTTACCTCAGACATGGCTTTTTAAGAGAACATTTGTCCCAGGCTGGAGCACAGTCCCTACAAGACTTCCTTGTTTTTTTAAACTAAGGGGACACTAGGAAACAATGAATGCCTACCTCTTTCACCAGTTTTATCCTGCAGGAGACCACTCTTTCTCCTGTCCTGACACACAATTTTCTTAAAGAGCTTTTGGACAGAGACCTTGCTGAAAATAACACCTGTACCATATCCTTGTGCTTGCTTAGTCCTTAAAGATTTTACAAATGCCATGCTGACTTTTCCCAACTGTGTAATAATCCTATCCTCTATTATAGTTCCTCCCAATACATCAGTTTGATTTTTTCATCTGTTGGTGTCTAGGTGACAATTGCAGCCCTCTAAAAGCTTGAGAGTGATCTTACCTATTCTTCCAAAATAGCTACTGAATGAATCAGGGGATTGCCAACCACAGAGTTGGCAATTTCAGTTTCAAAGAAATCATTGATGAATACTTGCTCTCACAGCAGCATCCCTAACACGGCTGTCCTGGTTTGAAGGAGTAAAGACAGCTGTGGAGTGAAAAATGCAACACTCTACCATTTATCTGTATTATAGATGGCACCTGCAAGTAACTGAAAAGATATTTAAACAGAGTGCAAATAGTACAACTCAAAAGATAAGATTTACAAAGTGCAGTAACAATGTTGGAGCTAACCAAAGAAACCTGGAGAGAAGATAGCAATAAAAGAACACAATGGGAATGCAGTTTGGAAGGGGAGGAAACTGGGAAGACAAGCCTACAGAGAAACGGAGGGGAGGATGCTCTTTCATGCCATATTTGAAAATTTGTGATTCAACTCCAAGAACAGAGAAACAGAAGAGAACCAGAAACTTCACAGCTATATTTAGTGAAACCCTCTTATCTTGCTATAGCTTCTAGGAGAGCAAGTTTTCAAGAGGGACAGATCAAAAAGGCTGGGAAATTCCAACAAGGAAAGGAAGTAGGGAACATAACTCCAAGAAAGACTTTGGAAGAGCAAGGGGTCAGCTCTCCAGCACCATAAACTGCCTTCAGGGCAGGTAGAGCAAAGGGGTCCACAGGAAGGAGCACAGGCAGGGTGTGAAGCTGTGCTCAAGTGAGGAGACACACCAGCTGAGAGCTACACTGCTAACATATTTACTTCATTTTAATTCTTAAAATTTTGTCATCACGAGCCGACCCTTGTACTTTGCTGAAATTCATGTTACTAGTTCTTTCCCTTCTTTTCTAATCGTAGCAACAGTGTCCTCAAGATGATTTTAGAGCACAATACACTGTGTCCTCTGGGAGCAAGTGGTCCCTTTACAGATGTACCTTGGAGATGTCTCTTCCCTTAAACTCTCTCCCTGCACTTCTCCCAGCTGCCCATTGCCTCTCTTCTCAGCCACCTAGCCCTGATGCGGCTGGAAAAAACCCTTTTGGTGTTAGCTTTATAAAATGCCTTTTGCAAGTTGCATGCCTTGCTATAATTTCACACCTAACTTGTCAGAATTTATGCTCTCTTATGGTTTCCTAATTTTAATTATTACAACATTTAAATTACTATAGCAGCTGATTTGCATAACTGTAAAAACCTGATATTAAATTGCAATGTTTATGTTAAAATCTAAGTAAATTCCTGAGGGATGGCTCCCTGCTGTACAAAAATTACTGGTAAAAGTGTTTTAACAACTAAATTTCTTTTCTATATCTACCCTATCTTTAATTTCTGGGCCATCAAAGATACTGGCTCATGGTAGTTGCATTGTTCTTGCAGATGCCTTGGGAGTAAGAATAATCAATTTAAGCCCATTCTGCCACTGACACAGTGATTTAGTCTGAGAAAAAAAGTACAATAACTTTATTTGAAGACTGAAAATAAGATTATGCTCCTAAAAGCTAAGTGAATAGTCAGCTCTGTGATCTACTTTATATTGCTCCTGTGTCTTCAATGCCAAATCTTTGTTTTCAGTTAAGAGCTGTTTCTCCCCAAACACTGGCCCTGAAAACATACTGTGGGATACACTGATTATTGAGCTAAATTCTCAGAACTTTTGGTCCTTTATTAATAAAAGTTTTTTATATTTCAGCCTCAGTCACCTTGTGCAGCTTGCTTGTTTCCGTGTAGGTGAAATGAAGACCTGTTCACCTGGGAACAGAAGCAGGTCTATTAAATGGGATTTAATGCCTCCTTCTCTATGCCTTCTGTTGCCTGGGCAGAGGGCAAAGTTGTCAAAGAAACAATCTGCATAATGTGTTACCACTCTAATTTTTGTTTAAATGCTATTTTTAAAGCAGAAGCAGTAAAGTAGCTTTAGCTGAAATGCTACTGATTAAAATAGCATTATGATTTTATTTACTAAGTTACTCAAGAAGGAATGAACTGTCATTGCAGGCTTTAACTGCCTGTCATTAAAATGTTTGTGGTACATTGTCATCAGTAACCCTGGATTATTTATGAGATATCACTAATGCTGTATCCAAATGCGGATTTCCTTCTGTGCTGGAGCTTTAACAAAGCTGGCTATCCATGGGTTTTCCATTTTGTGACACCAGGAACAGGAAATATTCAAAAGAGGCATTGGGGAATCAACCTTAGATGAGCAGCAGGAGCACACTTATAAACCATAACATCTTTAGTGACTGATATGCTCATTAAATAAACATGACAGTTGCTTGGAAGATATCAGTACCAAAATGATCTCCTGACATACACAAAAAACCCCCAAAACATATGGATTCTTGATGTGTGAGATGTAAGGGCTTGTTTGACTGGTCCCTCAGGATTTAGAATATAAATAATTTTTGTTTTTACTGCAACACAATATGAAATTACATCTTTGAGGGTTTAGTCCAAAACCAGACAGCCCACTGATAGAGCTGATTAAAGGAAACTGAATGCAAGTGACAGGAATAGGTGGGATGAAATGTAAAATCTGTAGGCTGAAGTCTTGGAATTGCACTAAAAGACAAAGATGATGCAATAGGTGGTCTCATAATCCTCATAATCCTACAGACGTACAGAAACTTTGGAGAGGGGAAACTTAATGATAAAAAGGTTCAGATGAGAATGTAAAAAAGTAAAATTTGTTTGGCTTCAGGTAAAGACCTTGCCATTTGACAGGAAAGAGAAATATGAAAAAGGTGGAGGAGAGGAATAGGAAAAAGATAGCAGATTGCAGAGTATAAGCTGGGTACAGGCATGCATTATAGCTCACAGAAAGGGAACATTAAGTAATTCTACAAAACACACTCAGCCTATCTCTACAATACATTGCTGTTTGTCAGAGCCAGTCTATGAGCTCATGTGTCCAGAAACTGTAGTAGAAGAAGAACATTAGATCTAGGTTTTTCAAACAATGATTTAAGAGAACATGGACTTCATCTTCCAATACAACTGATTCTGAGCAGAGCCTTTACAAATTCAATGCCCATGAAAATCCAAGCCTAAAACAAGGATTTAAAAATCAGTACAGTAATTAGCAAGAAGAGAAACTATACTCTTCTTTGTCATAATCAGTGGTGAGATCTGGAAGTCAGCCAACATCCTAGAATGCAAGAAGAGCTGGGAATCAACAGTAGCCTCATTCCTCATTTCTCCAGTTCATGACTCATGCCCACTATCCTGGCCTGCCAATGGGAAATATGTAAATTTCTCACCTGATCTAAATGATTGTTGCTGGTGCTGCTGTACTCAACAAGTCAAGCACTGCTCTTAACTCCAGTCAATTTAAGAGCCATAGTGATGCCATGTGTGTCCATTTGGCAAATGGACACTAAAATCCCACTTCCCTGCACTGTAGGCTCAGGGAGCAGATTCACCTGGACCAAGTGCCAATGTTGTGTCAGGCTGTCAGCTGCCTCACTTTTCATCTCAAAATGCCATTCATTTGGGGCCACAAGATGTATTTACAGGCAACCTCTCTGCTGTGCAACTCTGCACATATGAGCTAACTCAATTTAACAAGGACACATTAGCAAGGAAGAGTAAACAGTTAGGACTTGAGCTTGTATGTACACAAGCTCCATGTGGGTTGGAAAGCCATACCAAACTCACTTGCCATACCTTTACTGCTGGTCACATTTTAGCAATGAGACTGACACTATCTTAGATAAATCTTTTGGTGCCACAGTTACAGTTTTCATGCCACACTCATATTGTCTGGAGCGGCTTCACCTTCCTCAGCAGAACAAGAACCACAACTGTTATAAGCTATAAAGCTTTGCTTCAGAGCCACAGAGAAGTTTTGCTTCTGAGACAAATCTTCCGAAGACCTAGTGGCCCTTTTGAAAAACACAGTCATGAGAAACCCCAGAAGTGCTCAAATCCTTTCAAGAGCTCCTATTCTTAAAACTGCTTAGCTTATTCACAAAAGGATTTCAAACCTCTGGAAAACAAAACAACATATTTTTCTTTTATGGGACTGAAAAACAAAAGATACTTTCACTGACTATCCTTACCACTCATTGGTGTATCCACTATCTTCAAGGCATCCCAGAACAGGTAGTCTGGTTTTTCCCTGCACTCCAAACTTTGTATCTTCATGGCCAAAGAGCTAGATAATGTATCTACAGCTTTTGATAGTACCTTCAGTTTTATAAAACAAACCAAGAACAGATTAGTTGTGCAGAATGTCCCAGATGCTATCGACCTAATAAAAAAAGAAATGTCCTCAGGGATATGCACTGTGACTCTTCCTCTTTCCCTGCCCATCTTGCACACAGAGAACAGGGAATTTGCTTTACAAGAAACAAAAGTACAATTAAACACTTTTCCTAGATCTTAAACTGCATGCTTTAGCATTCATGTTGTTTTACAGCGTTCCTCTGTGCAATACTGAAAGTTGAGACTTCAAAGGGGGAAGAGAAGAACGCTCTGCTCACGCTTTCTATTTTCAGAACAGGATGTTGGGCGATAAGAAAAGGCCCCCCCCGGCGGAATGCGAATCCACGTGTGCCGCTGGCGCTGGGAGCGGCGCACACGCGGGCGGATCGCTCCATCTGCTGGGCACAGCGGCGCTGCTCACACTCTCATCGCACACGGGAGTGTTACACAGGGAGTCACCTCCCAGCTCCAAACTCATGTTTGGCCTCCACGTGAAATTTAAAATCTTCTCCTTCTGTAGAAAATTTTCATAGTGATTCCTGTTCAAAGTATTAGATACGGAAAACACAAAGCTCTAGTTCTAGAGTGCAAGGCAAAAGAAAAGACAGCATATTTGGAGTCTCCAAAGCTTTTAAACATTTGAACGTGTTTGAAATTTTAGAAGTGATACCAAAACAAAAAAATCCACAAAAAACCCCACCAAAAACCAAACAGAACAAAAAAACCCCACTACAAAACCCCCTCAGTATTTAAATTAAAACTAATCCACACTGATTTTATTCTCTCATCAAGAGTGCAGGTGCTTGTAGGAGAGAGAAGGGTTGGGCACTTCAGCCCAGGAGATGAGCCAGTGTATCCCCTTCCCATTCACCAGTCACAACCCTCTCCAGAAAATACAGTTCACAAGAAACCAGCAGACTAAGTCACATATAATTTTTCCTAATTTCTTCTTTCCTTTCATTTTGTGCTAAACAAAGACAGAATAAAAGATGATCACTATTTATAGACACTGCACAAAAAGCACTGACTCCTTCCACTAGAGTCCTATGATCATTTCTTGCTCTAAGTTTGTGTTCTTGGATGTGGTGCCTGTAAACACATTCACTACAATTTCTCAGAGGGAAAAATCCCTTGTTCCTGAACTTTTCCAAATGCATAGCATCTGACCCATCTGAAGGCATGTCCACCTTCAGGGCTGGCCTGGCACAGGAGTGATCTTCAGCACAGCACAAAGACTGCTGAGCTTGATTTCACGCTTCTCCTAACTCCATCAAAAATGCTCTGCTTCCCAGGACCTCAGCTCTGCAATAAAGACAAATGGCAGCATCTCTCTCCTTAATGGGTTTAAAGAGAAGGGGAAACTTATGAATAGAAAATGGCAAGACTGTATCATTAACATTCATGAACATAGCAGATTTAAAAATTGAGAGGGTTTATATTACCTGGGATAATATTACTACTACAGTTTAAGACATTCCCTGTAAATACAATTCTTATGGGAATCACATTTTCATTGCATTTGTTTTTAATTTGCAGTTTACCTAAACAATATATTTTCTTTCAGCTGACAGTGTGAGTTATTTCATTGCATTCAATAAAATTCAGTGTCTGAAAAGCCTAAAGTCAGTTTTCTTGTTGTAGAATAAGACCTATACATTCTCCATGCTAAATGCACCTTTCAGGAAACAAAGAGGTTTTTTCCTGGTATTGGGAAGAAGTGTTTTTATAGGGCTTCTGGTGCCAAAGAAAATTTATGAACTCCCGAGGTGTGAGGATATGGCTCATTTCTGAGGTGATAAAAAAAAAAAATTATTGCCTATTGTTTTACATTGGATGCTGTTAACTTTTACCCCATGCCACAGAAACTGACAAGACAGAAGAAAACTCTGTTTTGTGGAATATAGTAGGTATTTTTTTGTCTCTTAAAAGCAGCAAAGATATGAAACCCACATGCGCCCATTTCAAAAGAAACTGAGTAAATATTCTCAGGGTTCTGGTTCTCAGCCAGATTACAGAAGTGAGCTACAGCCAGCAGAAATGAACAGAACTGGCCAATCTTTTTTTCCTTTAACCTCTGAGAGTGAGGAAAGACTTTATATGTCAAGTTTTTTTTATAACTATTTCAGGCCTTTCAAAGAGTTAAAGAATACTTTCACGTTTTGCAATAAATATATTCTAAGGCTCTGCAATTGGATCCTATCTGCTTCAATGCTGGTGAAAAAAAGACAAAATTCTGAGCAAATTTCACTGTGTTACCAAAGAAAGCTTTTCCTGCAGAAAAACAGGAAGCCCATAGCTTTAAAGTACTGTACAAGATAAAACCAGATTGGTTTCAATGAAAACTTTAGCACCACAAAGAGCTTTCACATTTTGTTATATGTGGTTATAAAACACACAAGTCAAAATATTTGGCATATGGAATAGCTGAATGCAATGTTTTTGTTAATGCAATGAAGTTATCCTCCTTGTGTCCTCTGACATTAAAATTTTCTGCCATGCTGAACTGCCAAGTTTTTTTAACATTTTGCCTTTCTTCAGTTTCCCTCTGCCAGCTTATATCAGACAAATAATTAGCATCAAAAAGAAAAGCTCAATTCATGCTGCTTTAAGCAGTTACCTGTGTCATCAGGTATACAGACAGACAGTAACTCTCTGATGAAAATGTCTATCTTATCATAGAGCCACAGTCTAAATGATCTGCTTCAGAACAACAGTAGAAAAATATTTCTGAAGGTAAAACAACTACAGGCTTTGTTTTCTGCTAAGAGAATTCTGAGCAGGAGTTTCTTGACAAATGTTATCATAGCGCTTCAGATAAGAAATTTTACTACAGGCACAAAAGAAACTGAGAGCTTTGAATATGGCCTGCACAGTTCAAAGGAATAGAGATGACGAAAAGTTTCTAGATTTCCTGATTTCTCTATTATCAACCTATATGGAAGGTTTCCAATACTAAGAAGTTTGCTTTGATGGGATCTACAGTGATCTAGTGACAAACCAAAGCACCTGAAATGAGCGAGGGCAGTCCCAACTTCAAGAAGAAGGGGCTTAACTCACAACTCCTGCAAATGTATCTTATATGCACATGTGATTTTATGCATTTGGTAACATCAGGCATTTTGCTTCCCATAGCAGGAAGGTGCTTTTAATATAGTTTAGATTATGATGTTCGTGGGACAGCAATCACCTGTTTCCTACTGTGATTTCTAATCTATGTAATCCACTAAAGCAACACTGGATTGAAAATGTCTTTCTTCAGCTACTTTTTGCTTCAAGGCAGCTCTACAAATCCCATTTCTCAATTGCCTCCAATCCAGAACTGCTTGTTGAAGTGGACTCTGGTGCAGATATTCACAGACCTCGAAGCGAATCACC
Organism: Spizella passerina; assembly: GCA_013401375.1. Classification (NCBI taxonomy): domain Eukaryota; kingdom Metazoa; phylum Chordata; class Aves; order Passeriformes; family Passerellidae; genus Spizella; species Spizella passerina. The sequence goes on along the minus strand of WBNQ01054865.1, from coordinate 5,346 downwards.
TTTCTGTACACGTCCTTCTTTGTGTTTTCCTCATCTTGTTATATTCAGCTGACAAAAAATAAGTTCTAGAAAACTCTCCCTCTTTATGTGGAAAGAGGAAAGAAAGACTGCCATAACAGATTATCAAGTGGAGCAGCAGGTCAGTAGACAATACTGTAAACTCTATAGATTTAATCTGCATGTCTTCTTCCAAGCACTTCATGATGCAACAGCAGAGGGTGTTGCAGATCAGGTCTAAGATGCCCTGAGGAAAACAATGTAGGATTTCTTACACACCGCTTGAATATTTTTTATTTTTCTGGCTGATTCTGTTAAGGGGTGTTTTTTTTGTAAGTACTAGCACCAGCTCAGAAATAAGCAGAAAATAATTATGATAGGAAAAAACATATGCATGTATGAAAAAAGGAGGAGAGAGGAAACTGCTTTCTTACTAATATGCCCAGTCAATAAGTGAATGGGAAAGATAAAATAAAGGTATAATCCACCTAGGGAATACTGACAGAAAGGGGTGAATCTTTAGACTCATGACCCATTTTTCACATGAAATCCCAGAGGAAATCATTGTCCTGTAATAGGTGATCAAATTTCCTCCTGATACTGGAAAATACAAAAAGAGGACAAAGATTACGCAGCAGTTAATGATTCTGGCAGATTGCTTATTTCCCACCTGACAATTTCTAGGGCACCCTGATGAAAAACAAAACCCTGTGTGCTGCTTATTAGCTTCCCCCATTGTAAGAAATGAAAATATATGGTGCACAGAACAGCTGAAGAAGTCATAAACTCAAACAAAACTCTCATGGCAGAGAGAGCATATCCTTCTATTGATCCCCTGCCTTCCTTTTGTCTAACATCCTATGGGGAAACCTTTGAGACCAAATTGTGCAAACCTTTAGGATGATTTCCACATGCTACAAACATCATTATTTTTCTTTTTTAATTTATACAACCAAGGGAAATACCTGATCCCAAACTGGGCATTGCTCTTACGTCAGTACAATACTCTCTTTATGTCTGTTATTAAGCAAAACTACTCTACGGCTGGACGTGGCATCACAAAGTTACACGCCCACCTTCCAAAGAGCTGCTCTGCAAGCAGACAATGACCCACTGCAAGCATGTTCAGAAAAGGAATGCCATACTTTCCCCAGTACCTGTATCACAGCTAAATACAGGATTTCCAAAGATGAGTCCTAGAAGAAGGGTTTGATGGACAGTAATGCATAAATCCTGGTTATGGACACAAACCCATAATTTCTCCAGAGTGACTTGACTGACTACTGTAATAGCTGTTCTCAGTCAGAAGCCAGCCATCAGTTGCATGCATTACAAACTAAATTTAATCTTTGTTCCATGTGCTTTGAATATACAGCTCGGTACAAAACATATTAATTTCACCATGACACAAATGCAACTGAGTCACAAAGGAAGAAGGGAAGTTTTACTCCTGCTTGGTGCACACAGTGTTGATGGGCCAGTCAAATGTAAGCAAGAAATCAATTCTGCTGGAATGACATGCACAGCCCTCCAGAAGCATCATATCTATTTTTAGCACAGGACACAAGACAGCCTTTTAAAGAAGTCAGCAATAAATCAGTGTTGGAGGGACGGATTGGTGCAGAGAACCCTTTCAGACTGACCATGGGGTACAAATTAAGGAGTAGGCTGAGTGCTCTCCATTTTCATTTCTCAACTCCATATTCCTAAGTCTTTTTCCTCAGCATGCTTTGTATTGGAAGTGCTGTAAATGCACATTCTTATTTGTATTCTACCTAAACTCAGCTCAGCTGAAGGTTCATTTCATTTCAACCCATAGTCAAGGCTGAGAGAAAATATATAACCTGGTCATGGAGAATCATCAAAGTGTCCAGCATCCCAAACCAATAAACCTTGAAGGTTTATTTAAGTACATATTCTTGACACCATTTTGACAGTATTATTTGAAAACTGAGTATGACACAATTAAAAGAAGAAGGCACTTCAGTGGAAAATGGGAAGCTTTCTGGCAGGTGGAAAGATCACTGAGCAACAAGTGCAGGCAAGGAAAGAAAACCACACAGTAACATTAAAGATAAAAGTGGAATATGTTACCTTCCCCATCAGCAAATCTGCTCCCTAAGAGGGAGATAAACTTTTTCATTGACTGAACAAGAAAGAAACACATACC
>WBNQ01054864.1:0-17064 GCA_013401375.1 Spizella passerina | reverse complement strand
TCTGCAGTGATTACATTGTTAGTGTAAAATAATACCAATATCTTCACGGTCAGGGAAGTAGTTTATAGAAGAATTTCAGCTCTGGGAAATAGCTAACAGGGTCCATTAAATAAAAAATCCATTATGTGTAGCTTAGCTTTTTAAATAGTCAGTATTCTCGAAAACACGAAATTGTGACGTACTTGCAGAGCCAAAAGGATTGTCTAGCTACAACACTAGCTGGCTTCAAAAGCTTCGTGTTTCTGTTTCCATATGACCTTGGAAATTGTTTCCCTGCATGTATTTTATGGGATTAAAATTCTGTCACACTTATCAGATCTGTTCTAAAGATAAAATAAATTGTAGTTGTTTAGTGATCACAGTGTCTATAGAGTTGTATCTATAAAACCAGTATGTGGAAATATTCTACAACTCAATTAAGCTATATATTTCAGGAAGCCACTCTGAAACTGTGAATATTTTGGAGGAAGATCTTAAATTTAATTATCTGGAGCATTAATAAATGCTATATGTTACCTTGAAAATAATGGAAAATGCTCTATAATTCATATAGAAAGGATCAAAGGGCAAGCCAATTATGAATTGAGTAGTTCTCTAGCATCTCTGAAACGGCATGTTCAAGGTTGGAGGATTGATTAATGAGGGAGATAGTGGCTTCAGGTAAATGAATTTGTGGTGAAAGCCCATGTCAGACACTTGAGTTGGAAAGAGGTGTTGTCTACTCGAAGCTACACTGACTACAGCCACGATGTTGGTTAAGGCAGTTCTTGGCTAGGAACATTGCATAGCCCTCTGATAAACCCCCATCACTCATCTCTTTCTGCCCTGATGTTGAACTACTCCGTTCTCTAAACACTCCTCTTTTTTCCTCTTTCTGTAATCACAGAAGATAATTTCTTGGAGTAGGATCATAAAGCTGCAGACCCCTTTTGGAAAGCATAATTCCAGGTGTTCCGGTTCATATTCATATCCTGTGCTTGCTATCCTCTTGCTGAAATCACTGTGCTGCTAAATGCTTGTGTGCAAGGCTGCTGGGATTTAAGCTTTACTTGTCATGTGAGTTGTACATTACACAGGTGGTCAATTGAAGAAGAGAAATTACAGAGTTCAGAGACAGCCATGAAAGACTGTGGCATCATATGAGAAAGCAAAGACTGTTGCCACAGTTCTGCTGTCTCTACAACTGGTTAGGATATTGAATGTTTCCCCAGAAATATAAAATCTATGTATTGGGAATAATTGGTTGTCATAGGAAATCAAATTCATTTCCTAATCCAAGAAGTACTCCAACAATCAGATTGCCACTCATTTCACTAAGAGGATGGTCTTTTTTTCCATTGGTAATGAATTTTAATGCTCCACAGCAGTAACTTGTCACTAAACTAATTGAATGAATTGATGCTGTTGACTGACTATTTAGTATATTTTTTCTTAAGCAAAGTTGAGGGTGAACCCATTTATTGGGCATTGGATTCCACTACTGTTGCAAGTGCAGCATATAAACAGCAAGTGGGGTTTTTTTGACTCTGATTTTATTGAGGTCTTCAGAAGCACTGGTTTTAAATTTCACTTCTTTCTGGAGACTCAGTGAAATCAATAATGAAATCCCTAGGCTACTTGGTTCAGTTTTCTCTCTTTTGGGAGATAAATCTATTTTAGCAGACATTAAAATGATAATATGTAAACTTTTCTTGTTATTTTACTCTTGTTATTTTACTTATTTGCTTCAACTTTTCAGGCAAGTCTTTGATTTGTAATGCTTTAGAGGTCCATAGTGTCCTGAAGTTGTCAAATATCAAGAATTATGTGAGAAATACCATTTTCTGAGGGTGAGAAATGAGAGTTGAGTCCTAATTTGCCCAACACTAACAGGTGGGAGTGGAAAGGCAGTTTGCTTCTACTTGATAANCATCAGACATGGTAAATCTGAAACAGATTGCAGTTGAGATGATTCTTGAACATCAGTTATTGCTTCCCAGCATGGTGGCTGACAAGCTCCAATACTGTTTTTCAAGAGGCTAAGCTTCTCTTAGAATTTTAGGGATGGATGTTTTATGGTTCATTTTGGAGAATTTCTCCCCTCAATGTCTGGGAATTCCTCCACAAGACCTGGTGCAGCTGGGGGGGACCTGGGCTTTGAAGATCCTTCCGAGTGCAGAGCAGTGCAGGTTTCTAGCTGCAGGGAGGTCACTGCAGATTCAGGGTGTGTGGGAAGTTCCCTCAGCCAGCCCTGCGGGCTGTGCCATCTGTTAATGCCACCCAGCACGGTGGCTGACGTCATGCTGCCACAGTCGTGCCTTCTGGCAGTGAAACGAGGCTTTGGAGCTCTTTACAATGAGAATTGAGAGANATGGGCTTTATTTCATTAAATAAATCTGAGCTTAAAAATTAAGAAGTACAATACAGGAGGATGCAGGACATTGCCTCTCAGGACTTGTAGTTAATAAATTGTTCCAAGATCAGATGTGGGTAGGAAGAATGTTTAACTATCATCACCAGGCTACAGCTGAACCAAATGAAATTCAAACATCAATTCCATTTATGCGGGGAGAGGGAGAAAATAAACTAGAAATTTATGCTTTCTGGACAGTCACAACACAGTTCGGCATTCCAGCTGATCAGATGCAAGAAAGATTAACCTAACCTTGCAGAGATAACACATAATTCCCTATAAAAACCATGTAACATTAGATATGAATCTGAACCTACTATCATGTCCAGAGCAAGCAGGTTTAAATGATGGCAAGGAAAATAGTCACATTTTGCAGTTAGTGTCATTTTTCCAAATCTTTGTCTCCATCAGAGGGCTCATCAATTTTAACTCATTATTAGATTTGTTCACAGCTGTCATATCAGCTTGGCATCCTAGCAGGATTTTGTTTTCACCTAGAAATGTGTAAAATATTCTGATATTCATACATTTATAGGAGTTATAGCTGGAGAAAAAAATTATTATACCTTCCTTGATGACAGCCTAAATTTAAGAAGCCATTGGGCTGAATTGACCCTGGAGGCAGTGAATCAATCTTCTCTGGCATAAATGAAGTTATGCCTGTGTTATGCACACCCCATTGTGTCAGCTAGTTACAAGACTGAATGATTGCCCTCCACAGGCCCTGGCATCACCTGCAGGGCTTTCAGACCTTTTCTGAAGGAGCTTTCTGAAGTCCTGTTCTTGTAGTCCAGTCCCTGGATATTAGACAGCTATTTCTTCATCAGGTCTGCAAATCATTTTCTTCTTACTTGCAGATACAGAACTCCAGAGTTTTACAGCAGCAGAATTTGCTTTGGTGACTCTGTAAAAATCACTACTTTTCTCAGTGCTGGAAACTTACCTATTTCTCCAGCTTGCAGTTTAGTTCAACAGGAAGCTTGGCATGCTTTGGTATCCCTTTCTCAGCAAAGAAGGTGAAGAGGATGGAGTGCTTCATATAATTTACGCAAGATTTCTTCATATAATTGATAGTTTGCTATAAAAGGGTATCTTGTTACTTTCTCTGTGGTCTGATATTGTTGTTGCCATGTAGTGCCTCCAGGCAGATAGGATATTTGGGGCTGGTCACACTTATAGTATTACAGTATTATTATTACAGTATTATTTGACAATTTATACCCCTTGATCTTTGCATTGAAAACAAGGAAAAATAGATTTGTTCAGTTAGTACAAGACATAGCAACCATCAGATGATCAGTAGTCCAGACTGAGTGCTCTGATGATAATATAGAACAACCACAAAGAGCCCAAAGTTAATATATCTGATTTTGGAGGACAAATTTGAAGTCCAGACTAGAAATAGCAGATGAAATAGTGAGCAGTTTGAAGTTACTTAAATTGTATGAGTTATTGGATTACTGTGCTAGGGATATGATAACCTTCCAATAACCTTCATCAGACATGGTAAATCTGAAACAGATTGCAGTTGAGATGATTCTTGAACATCAGTTATTGCTTCCCAGCATGGTGGCTGACAAGCTCCAATACTGTTTTTCAAGAGGCTAAGCTTCTCTTAGAATTTTAGGGATGGATGTTTTATGGTTCATTTTGGAGAATTTCTCCCCTCAATGTCTGGGAATTCCTCCACAAGACCTGGTGCAGCTGGGGGGGACCTGGGCTTTGAAGATCCTTCCGAGTGCAGAGCAGTGCAGGTTTCTAGCTGCAGGGAGGTCACTGCAGATTCAGGGTGTGTGGGAAGTTCCCTCAGCCAGCCCTGCGGGCTGTGCCATCTGTTAATGCCACCCAGCACGGTGGCTGACGTCATGCTGCCACAGTCGTGCCTTCTGGCAGTGAAACGAGGCTTTGGAGCTCTTTACAATGAGAATTGAGAGATGTTAAATTTGCCAGAGAAATGTGTTTGAATGCCAGATCAGGTTACCATTTTCAGGGAGAAGGCATACTTCCAGAGAGAATACTCCTTTCACCCTTTCTGCCAAGAATGACAGCAGGGAGGATTTGCCTGCTTCCTCTGTGTTTACTTTGTGCAGGAATTGTACAAAGGATTGTACTCCTATTGATAGGGAGTAAGTGAATGTTGATTTCTACCTGGAGTGACAGGAGAAGCTGGTGGAAACTCCTCTATTGAGTAGCCTGTTACAGCAGGCACACCCGTGGCCTGGGTTGCGCAGGCATGCCCAGGAAAAGTGTGTCAGTAGAGATGCTTGGTTAAACAAAACTTGAATGAGGACTTGATTTCTTTCCTTTGCCATTCATTTGCACTTTGTGTTTGCACAAATTTACATAGTTACTGTTAAAAATGTCTCTCATGTTCGTGCTGCTTGATTAGCCTGACTTGACTGTGTAAGTTAAGAAAACTGTGAGTTAAGGAAACGTGACTAACACCAGCCCCATCTCAATAATCACACAATAGATTTCATTGATATTTGGATGAGTAGGGGGGCATAAGGATCCTATGGCCGTAGAAACTGGGTTGATAAGTGCAATTTTAAGCAAATTTCACACGCTACTTACTTCTCTCTGTTCTTGTTCTGAACCAAACAGCTGCCAGACTCTTTGCTCATATCAGTCTTTAAGTTGAAGCTTTAATTAATAAAGATAAAAGATAGGCAGATACTTGGACTTCTTCCAAACACAAACAATATTTTATATATAAAGTCTTTATAAGGGGCTTTGACTTGCTTCCTGGAAACTATAGGCAGGTAAAATCCATCTACCCATCCACTTCTGTGCAATGTGGAATTATCTTCCTTCCTTCCTCTGTCAAGTCTCAGAAATTATCTGTCATGTGTAGAGAGAGGCTGCAAAAATCCAGTAAAGCAACCCCAGATGTACACAAGTCTCAGGTTCTCCCACTCCCATCTGTAATTTAATAAGTCACAGTCTCTTGCCAGTTTATGAGGTGCTGTTTCTGCTTTCTGCTCCCACACTGTGAGATAGTTAATTTCTGTCTGATAAAACCATTCCCATGGGAATGAGCTGAGCATCCCAGGATATCAATCTGGGCAGCAAGCCTGCATTACTGTTACAAAATTGCAAATAGTTTTTCAAAGTGTCCCCTATTTGTCAAGCAGTGACATGGGACCATGTTACTGACATCAGCAAGTAGCTGCAAACTTCCCAGACGTTCCTGGGATGGGAGCCCTCATAGTGACTCACACCCTGCCAGCGCCGGGTCCCCACCCTGTATGGTAATTACTAACATGTTTATCCCAAGGAGCTGAAGAGGGAGACAGTCACACGTGCATCTCTGGGTGGGCACCATGCCCGTGGTGCAGACAACTTGTCTGCCCCTGGAGATCAGTCCCAGGGCCCATGAACCCACACAAGCACCACAATAGGGTGTCTGGTAGGATGTAAGTAACCACCACTGGTGTTGGGCAGCAGCAGCTGTGACTCCTCAGGTAAAATCCTTCCTAGCTACACAGACACACGACTTGGAGCAGCTTCAGTTAAGTCCAAAGTATGTGCTTAGAGCCTGATGAAAGAAGTGTGCATTTTTGTCTAACTTTGCACATGGGTAATTGCATTTCTTTTCTACCTGTGTTTAATGTGTTCATGTCTAATGATTTATGAGCCTTAGTCTAGCCTGAAGCACAATATGTGCTCAGTGTCACCAACTATTACGCAAGAAATTTCAGTATCTCCTAAATGGTTCCTTTCCTTTCCTTAATGATAAGATTCAATAAACTCCGCCCAATCTCTTAATTTATGGGAAATCTGACAACTAAAATATCAGAGCGCAGAGCATCTTCTGAAAGAGTCTGTGGTAACAGAACCATCTAGATGTTTTATTGACTGCAGCTTCTTTATATGTGCATTTCTGATAGGCAAGGAAGCAAAACTAAAAATAAAATTAATTACAAAGAGTAATATCAGAACTGGGTGTTGCAGAGGGAGTGAAACAAAAGGGGAAATCTCTTCCCCTTTTGTAATATATAATTTGGATCCTTCTTTCAAGGAAGCATAGCAGAAAGAATGTATGTTAAGAAAACTAGGTTTCTTCAAACTAAGTAGATATTTATCCCTAAGTTTCTAGGCATTGTCATGCACAAGAGAATAGATTACAACCCTATCTCACTTTTTACTCGAGAACACTATTTCCCTTCTCCATCACTTTCTATCATTTGGTTGTGTGCTCACATGCTTTTAAATGCAGAGATTCCCCAGAGCAGCAGGGACAGACGCAGCACAGTGGGAGCTCANGTTAAATTTGCCAGAGAAATGTGTTTGAATGCCAGATCAGGTTACCATTTTCAGGGAGAAGGCATACTTCCAGAGAGAATACTCCTTTCACCCTTTCTGCCAAGAATGACAGCAGGGAGGATTTGCCTGCTTCCTCTGTGTTTACTTTGTGCAGGAATTGTACAAAGGATTGTACTCCTATTGATAGGGAGTAAGTGAATGTTGATTTCTACCTGGAGTGACAGGAGAAGCTGGTGGAAACTCCTCTATTGAGTAGCCTGTTACAGCAGGCACACCCGTGGCCTGGGTTGCGCAGGCATGCCCAGGAAAAGTGTGTCAGTAGAGATGCTTGGTTAAACAAAACTTGAATGAGGACTTGATTTCTTTCCTTTGCCATTCATTTGCACTTTGTGTTTGCACAAATTTACATAGTTACTGTTAAAAATGTCTCTCATGTTCGTGCTGCTTGATTAGCCTGACTTGACTGTGTAAGTTAAGAAAACTGTGAGTTAAGGAAACGTGACTAACACCAGCCCCATCTCAATAATCACACAATAGATTTCATTGATATTTGGATGAGTAGGGGGGCATAAGGATCCTATGGCCGTAGAAACTGGGTTGATAAGTGCAATTTTAAGCAAATTTCACACGCTACTTACTTCTCTCTGTTCTTGTTCTGAACCAAACAGCTGCCAGACTCTTTGCTCATATCAGTCTTTAAGTTGAAGCTTTAATTAATAAAGATAAAAGATAGGCAGATACTTGGACTTCTTCCAAACACAAACAATATTTTATATATAAAGTCTTTATAAGGGGCTTTGACTTGCTTCCTGGAAACTATAGGCAGGTAAAATCCATCTACCCATCCACTTCTGTGCAATGTGGAATTATCTTCCTTCCTTCCTCTGTCAAGTCTCAGAAATTATCTGTCATGTGTAGAGAGAGGCTGCAAAAATCCAGTAAAGCAACCCCAGATGTACACAAGTCTCAGGTTCTCCCACTCCCATCTGTAATTTAATAAGTCACAGTCTCTTGCCAGTTTATGAGGTGCTGTTTCTGCTTTCTGCTCCCACACTGTGAGATAGTTAATTTCTGTCTGATAAAACCATTCCCATGGGAATGAGCTGAGCATCCCAGGATATCAATCTGGGCAGCAAGCCTGCATTACTGTTACAAAATTGCAAATAGTTTTTCAAAGTGTCCCCTATTTGTCAAGCAGTGACATGGGACCATGTTACTGACATCAGCAAGTAGCTGCAAACTTCCCAGACGTTCCTGGGATGGGAGCCCTCATAGTGACTCACACCCTGCCAGCGCCGGGTCCCCACCCTGTATGGTAATTACTAACATGTTTATCCCAAGGAGCTGAAGAGGGAGACAGTCACACGTGCATCTCTGGGTGGGCACCATGCCCGTGGTGCAGACAACTTGTCTGCCCCTGGAGATCAGTCCCAGGGCCCATGAACCCACACAAGCACCACAATAGGGTGTCTGGTAGGATGTAAGTAACCACCACTGGTGTTGGGCAGCAGCAGCTGTGACTCCTCAGGTAAAATCCTTCCTAGCTACACAGACACACGACTTGGAGCAGCTTCAGTTAAGTCCAAAGTATGTGCTTAGAGCCTGATGAANTTACGCAAGAAATTTCAGTATCTCCTAAATGGTTCCTTTCCTTTCCTTAATGATAAGATTCAATAAACTCCGCCCAATCTCTTAATTTATGGGAAATCTGACAACTAAAATATCAGAGCGCAGAGCATCTTCTGAAAGAGTCTGTGGTAACAGAACCATCTAGATGTTTTATTGACTGCAGCTTCTTTATATGTGCATTTCTGATAGGCAAGGAAGCAAAACTAAAAATAAAATTAATTACAAAGAGTAATATCAGAACTGGGTGTTGCAGAGGGAGTGAAACAAAAGGGGAAATCTCTTCCCCTTTTGTAATATATAATTTGGATCCTTCTTTCAAGGAAGCATAGCAGAAAGAATGTATGTTAAGAAAACTAGGTTTCTTCAAACTAAGTAGATATTTATCCCTAAGTTTCTAGGCATTGTCATGCACAAGAGAATAGATTACAACCCTATCTCACTTTTTACTCGAGAACACTATTTCCCTTCTCCATCACTTTCTATCATTTGGTTGTGTGCTCACATGCTTTTAAATGCAGAGATTCCCCAGAGCAGCAGGGACAGACGCAGCACAGTGGGAGCTCAGGGGGCAGGGAGGAGGAGGAGGAAGGCAGGACTGCTGCAGGCAGGTCAGGGAGGAAGGAAGAGGGCATCGCTGGGCCAGGTAGGGCAGCACCAAGCCTGCCCCAGCCAGGGACACGGTGGGAATGGCTGGCTGCCCTTTCTCTCACACCATGCTCTCAGGCATGTGGAGCTCCTTTCAGCCTGACTGTCCTCAGTCTTGTTAATTTGCGTCTCTTTACAGGGGAGGTTTTCTAAGTTGGCAAATAGGTCTGTGTCCCGTACTCCCTTTTAAACCTAATTATTTATTTTAATTGATTAATACTGCGCCAAGCAGTTTGCTCAGAAGGGATGGCTCTTCTGGTTATTTGGACTAATTACCAGTCTGGATTTCTGAATGACAATCCAGTGCTAATTAATCTCACTGCAATTCTCACAGAGAGAGACCCTGATAAGAACTTGCCAATTAACATAAGTGGGGGGGAATCAACAGTTCTATTTTGTTTTTCTGGCATTCACTCCCAGTCGGATGAATATCACTATTATATACAGAGACAGAGTTAGTGTGAAAGCCAGTAGGCTGTGAGGCTGCTCCCAATTTGCCCAGACTTTACTAATTCAGGATCTAGATGTTATTTTTATGTCCTGTCACTGTTGTTGCTTGACATTGCTTGCTACAGCTTTTGTAAGCAGGAGTGAGATTAAGTAGGGCAGCATGGCAGATGTCTAATCATCCCCACAGGGAACTTTTTGCAGTGTCCCAATGTTAATCAATACCAGTGGAAGGCTGAAGGGAGCATTTTGGCAGCATGGGTTCTAGTTTTCACTTGATTTGTTAGGGCCAGATGCTCAGTTGATGATGGTTACTCCCTTACTTGCACCAGCTCTGTGAGAACAAGGTGAGTTATAGGTAGTCCTTCAGACAAGTCAGCCAGAGGGCTGTCACATAATGAGATACACAGCAAACTCTTGCAAAGTCCTAGTCTATACCACGATGGTTGAATTTAGTTTTTGTTTTTTCCTCTCTGCACTTGCAGGTCAGAAGATTCTTCACCACAGAAGTGATGTCTTAGAAACTGTAGTCCTCATCAATCCCTCTGATGAAGCAGTTAGTACTGAGGTAAGTAAGAAATACTTTGTTGAACATGTCATGAAAGCTGCACTAAGTGGAGATGATGAGGGCACTGAGGCAGATGTAGTTGAGGTGATTATGGAGCATCAGTCACTGCCTGCCAGCTTAGAGGCTGACAAACTCAAATACTGTTTTTCAAAGTCTTAGCAGACGATTAGAGCAGGTCCTGACTGTGAATGAAAGGGTATATTTGGAATAAATATAATGAAAAATGTCACACATCCCTTGATCTTTTCCTGGTTTCCCAGACGCCTTACAAATTGTCAGAAGCATGGGACAGAAACATGCCTCTGATCCCAGCGTTCCTTTTCTCATAGTGCATCAAATTCTCTTCTTAATGGAGTGGAGGCAGCTGTGGTTAAGCTTTTCTTTTGCTTTGCCATTGTTTGGTAGCTCTAGGTGCCTATTTTACATATGAAGAAAGTGTCTAAAGGTGCCCAGGGATAAATTTGGGTTTGAGAGAATTACCAGCTATGTGGTGGTGACTCTAGTTTGATCTGTGTGTCCTTCAAAAACCATGTGACATGATTAGTGAACCCTGGAGAGTGCCCATAAGAGGACTGCCTCTTCCTTATTAACTCAGCAGAGTCAAAGAACTGATTGTGTAGCTCAAAGACAAAATTGATTCATTTAGCTAGTGAGAAGGTTGAAATAATAGGGATAATTGCATTTCTGGTCTGTGCTGGGAAGCACTGCCACAGTCTAATTTCTTTTGGGAGATAAAGCAGTTCTGCTGGTGGTCGCTGGTGAAAAACCTATTTTGCTGTCAACTGGTAAATGATGTTGAACACTAACAGAAGAAAGGACTCCAAAACAAATGAAGTTTCTGAACCTGTAGAGGTTAAAAAGCCACCTTAGTCAATGGGAACTTACTTACTAAAATTACTAATTACTAATGCGTGAAAATTTCTTACAAGCCATTAGAGGCGCTTGGTAAGGACAAGGGGGTCACCAGGATAGCAACTCTATGGATTCATTCTGAGTAAAAAGCTATCAAGTGTGTGCATGTGTGAAGGGGTGGAAGAGACGAAAAACTGCCAAAAGCTGAGAAATGCTATTTCTGTTACTGCTGCTTGTCATTCCTTTGATGGATGACTACATAGAAGAACATTATCTACTCCCATTAATGATTTCTGAACCTTGGGCTTACTCCATTGGCTCTAGAAGATGTTTGGCTATGTTACTGTAAATTTCATCTCACAAAACTGTGGGAGGTGATCTTTGCTTTCATCCTGCCTTGCTGGCCCCAGTCAGACAGATGAGATTTAACTTGGCTGGCTAAGCAAGACTCTGAATGCAATTCAGAAAGAGACCATCAAAAAGAGGTGGCAGAATTAAATCAGAGGTTGGAGTAGACATTCTCTGTTCGCTATGGCAAATAGAACTTAATTTCATATGTCAGAGATTTCCAGGGTGGTTCTGGGGGAGACAGAGATACACCATCTGAAGCTCTGACTTCACCAGAAGAGGAACTGGAATCTGTTCACTCAGGAAAAAAACAAAACACATAAAGAAACAAAAAACAAAACAAAGTGAAACAGCAGCATAAAAAAGAAAACCAAGCCGAACAAGCAAACAAACAAAAAAAATTAGAAAGAAATACAGTATACCTGGTAACCTGCTGGTAGTCCACACATGATGGTGCCCAAAGCTCCTGTCACGTCCTGTCAAATGCCAAACACCTCCCATAAGAAAGAGGCCCAAAGAGAGAGAGATTGTTGTTTCCTGAAGAAAACCCCGATGAACATTTACTTCCTTTTTAGGAAGTCCCCACTCCATTGCTTTAATGTTCCTGTGGCTGTATCATATATACCATATAATGGGAAACCACTGATCTGCTGATGTGCTGGTCCCTGTTCACGCTCCATATTAATCTCTGTTTTGACTGAGCCTACATCTTGCTGTGCACTTCCTTCAACAAATTTTGAACTTTAACCAGCAGTTAAACTGAACAGAATCATCACCTTGCAGTATTTCTTCTAAAATTAAGTGGTCTTGAAATCAGGAGGCAAATTTCTGGTCATCCTTCAAAAAACGTTATTTGTACACAGACACAGAATCTATGTGTCTCTTAAGGTCCTCCATGTGTACACATTATGATCTGTAATCTGCAAATATTTATTTACTTACTTTCTTGGCATAGTTTGCTAACTCTGCAGAATGTATTTTATTGTCAATTAATAAAATTGAAGGGGAATTATATGACAGTCAAATATCAGTGATTACAGTGATTGACAAGTCAGGAAGTAGTTTTACTGTTGGAAAACGTGATGAGTTTACACAAAAGTCAGACTGATAAGCACTGCTGGCAGCAACAAAAGAAAACTTAGAGGAGGAAGCCAGTTCTGATACAGTTTCAATGGAGTGAAAACAGAGAAGATTTGAGTAATGCACATCAGACAAATGTTTGCACTTATCTATATTTGGTCTGAAATAGAAATAGATACATTAAATCCATACATTATATTTCTGAATATGTAATTATTTAGTGCAATTAGTGGCACACGAGCACTAGTCCTGTGTTTAATTAAAGGAACTTTCTGCTGCTCAGTATCAGGGTCATTTATTTAATAAAATAAGAGTGAAGACATGGTAGAATTGGGATCTTCTTTGAGATACATACTCTCCAATGTGTGTTTTCTTGTACTAGAAACGTGAGTTGTTCAGCAGAGATTCAAGTTAAGCCTCCCTGGCTCGGCCTCCTGGCATTCACAAGAGTTATTTAGAGAAATTGATTGCTTAACAATCAATACAAACCTTGGAAAGAATATCTTGCTAGGAGAGCTAAGTTGATTGTGTCATCTCCATGGAGATGGAGCTTGGGTGCATTATCATGTGGAGCTGTCCCAGATGGACTCTGCTCATTTGCTCAATTAGTTTGATATGTGGATAGCCTTGTTCTGAAATCACTGTTCTGGTTTGATTTATTTCTTCCTTAATAGAGGAATTAGTGCACTTAAAATTCATAGCTTACGATAGACTGAATTGGTATTTCAGTGTTGGATAAGACTTTTGAAGTATTTGCAAAGCATTTACTCAACAATATAGAATCTTACACAGGTTTTGTTTAGTTTTCTTCCTAAATTTAGAATATATGACTTTCTCTTAGCATGCACATAAATCTCCCCCTTGGGAGTGGTAAGCAAGAACAATTAGTAGCTGTAGTGAGGGTCAAGTAAAGTTACAAGCATGTGCTCTTAAATAGTTTACCAAGGTTGTCCTGATACAATTCTGTAAAAGTATACCAAGAACTATACTATTAATAAGTTTGTTGCTAAAATAATGTTTTCTTCATTTAAGTTGTATTCTTTTCTGCTCCTTGCTGGTTTTTTCATGTCATTAATTTGGTTTATTCTTCAGACCTTCTTTCTAACTCCATCTTGCCCCTCCTTTTTTTCATGTTTTCCCCTTTCTCATTGTCTTTTGTAAACAGCAGTATAACTCCATAATGTTTTGGGAGTCCTGTTCCAGAGACTGGTTGTAAATTAGGAGAAATGAACTGTGTGTTCTCACTGGACTATTGAAGCACGCGGTCACTCCCATTATTGATGTATTTCTCCTGTTCGCTCTAGGTGCGCTTAATGATCACAGATGCTGCAAGGCACAAGCTCCTTGTTCTAACTGGCCAGTGCTTTGAAAACACAGGAGAACTCATTCTTCAGTCAGGGTCCTTCTCCTTCCAGAACTTCATTGAGATCTTCACAGATCAAGAGGTATGTGTAGAAAAGCGTCTTCCATGCATTGTTACATGCTGGCTGAGATTCCTAGGAAGGCTAAAACTGTCTGTCTTGTTAGAGTTACCATAGACAGCCTGGTGCTGCTGCTCTTTACTCTTTATTACAGGCTTTCTTGCAAAAAATTTATTTATTTTACTTTAGATTTAATGTAAATTGCCTAACAAAATAATTGAATATTAATTTGGGAAATTAAATTACAACTTCCAGAAAGAAAAAATCAAGGAATCCTTAAAAATGGAAGGAGATATTCCTGTGTTTAAAATACACAGGTTGTTAATCTAAGGTGCACATACAAAGTAGTCGAATTAAACTTGACACCAGGTTCTTGCCTATGGCTAATTAGCAAGTGGCATTAATAAGACAGAGGGTGTTTGTTAGAATAACTGTATTTTTTGCACCATCTACCTGCTTAACTTTTTTATAGGAGTGTCTAAAATATGGCCAGTGAATCTGTAAAACTTGTGGTTTTTACATTCCAAAACGATAAGCATTAAATATACCAGTACTTACCAGTTGTTTCATGACTTGTTACTTTACTCTCTTCCTTAATGCCCTGTGTCTGAAAGTTCCCATAGGGCAGGAATCCATAGTAAACAAGCTGTCATACTTAATTTGGCTGCCATATAAAGTATATGTTTAAATAAACTGTATGGCTGCATCCATACAGATTTAGTTTCCACTATTAATTAGAAGCATGTCAGTAGGCTGAGGTTTGAAAGTTCAGCACTGAAATAGCATAGTTTGTGTGAGCTCTAGTTTGACCTTACTGTATCCATTTGATCTTTCTCCAAGTCTCTTTGTTCAGCAAATGGTTGAGGAAAGAGCTGGATTCCTGCTCCCTGAGACAGTCCTGACACATAAAATTCACTGGCACTTCTCAGAGTTACTTTTCTATGAAATTACAAGCTCAAGTTCCTTATGTCTGCCTAATTAGCAACACATAATTACTTTATGACTACATGCAAAACTAGGGTCAAATGCTACCATTACCATTAGGAAACAAAATTATTGCTTGGAAAGATGGGGGTTGGCCATGAGTTGACAATGCTGTGGGGTTGCTGCAGTAGTGGGTGTTCAGGACACACTCCCGTGGGCTATGAGTAAGGCTCATTTGGCTCATCTCTGTGGCTGGCAGTGTGCTCACCAGCCAGCTGGTGTGGCTCTCAGCAAGTGGTGGCTCCCAGCCTATTGTTTCTGAAGCCTCGGGGTCTCAGTGTGTCTGCAAGCTTTCAAAACACCAAAGAAAGATCATGTTTGTCATACTGCAGTTCACGTGTGCAACATTTTTATTAAAAATTGAAAAGAAATAATTAGGAAAAAAGGTCTAGCAAAAGTGGCTACTGGTTTTCTGTGTGGTGACAAGATGAAAGAATTACTGTGCTGTCCTGATCCTAGTGGACTTGGCAGTGACAGATTTACAGTTGGACTGAATGATATTAAGGGTCTTTGGCAACCTAAACAATTCTGTGATTCTATGACCATGTAAGGTGGGAGTGTTTCTGGCCTCTGCCCATTTTTACTTCACTGGGCCAAACCTGAACTAAGGTCAGGAATGTGCTTGCAAATAAGTAAATACACTTTGGGAGATATTTGTATAAAGTCTAATTCAGAAATCTGTCTCTAGCATGCAGAACTCTCTTCAGGAAAAGCCTGAAAGCAGGTTTTTCAATTTATCCTATGTGGGAAGGTGTGAAATGTCCCATTCCCCTGCTTCTGCAGCAGCAGCTAAAACATGAAAGTCTTTCTTTGTACCTTTGTGATTAGGGGTAGGAAGTAATAACCATGTTTTCTCTGAGCAGCCAATTTACTGTTTGTCTTCACTGGCTGAGACACCTTTAAAACTCAAGCATTCCTCAACAGATGTCTTTCAGTGTTTGAAAAATATTTATTCAGGTTTGCTGGTATATTTCTTTGCTCACACAGTGGTTTTGAATTTGGAGAAGAGAAGGAATAGCTACATCTTTTTGTTACTGTCTATGCCTAGTGTCACCATTTGAAATTCAAATCCACTGAATACTTTTTTCTGAGGCATGACTGAATTTGCTATTCCTAACAGATACAATCTGTGCCTGGAATAAATGTCCTTTAATTTTTCATTAGCCTGGGCTTCCAGTGGCTTAACACTGTCTGCATTATGCATGCCAACTTTAGGGAGCAAAAAAGTCAGAATTTAGAAGCGTGAAGCAGAAATTCAAATATGGTATAATATAAACTGGAGAGGAGACACCCCCAAACCTTGACACAGTATATTCATTCCCCGGTATGTTACCATATATTTTTTTTATCTAGACAGAAAATCGGCCCTTTATGAGAAACAGTCTGTACTACAGTTTTATTTCCTTATGCATGCAACAGACTTGGGTTTATTTATTCAGAGTAAATTATTTTTTTTCTTACATTTGGCTCTCCGTAATAATGTGTTTTCAACCTGATCAGAGACATGTCATAAGAAGTACTCTTGAGAATCTAAATCCATTTCAAAGCTGTCATCTGTGCTGCCCCTCTTTTCTTAATTCTGCAATAAACAACAGTAATGGTTCCCCAATTGTCCTTATCTTTAAACTTTTCAGCCTTTTCTCCATTTACTCTTTCTGCTTTGTTTTTTCATTTGCTGTCATTCAGATAGGGCCATATCTGACATATTGGTGAGATTTATTTATACTTCTTTCAAATGATTTAGATACTCAGTAACAATGATACAGGAAGGTAGAAAATACTTATTTTGGACTTTATTTATCTCTTGGTTGGACTGGTATTTTTAAAACCACCGCTGCATCTTTGTTGAGTTATATGTTTGGTAAATTTTCAAAAATAAGTTATGTAACACAAAGAAAAAAGTGAGACCTACACACAGAGAGACCCAGAGAGATCCAACACAATCCAACATCATTAATCTTTTATATATTAATTTCCTCTGTTGATGCAGCTTGTGGTCCAAGAATTCACAATT
The DNA here is from genome assembly GCA_013401375.1 of Spizella passerina. Lineage (NCBI taxonomy): Eukaryota > Metazoa > Chordata > Aves > Passeriformes > Passerellidae > Spizella > Spizella passerina. The sequence continues at coordinate 418 of WBNQ01054864.1, read as the reverse complement.
ATTCAGTAGTGTTGTCTATACCATCCTTGTGAAAAATGTTCTTAAACCTTGAACTGACAACCGAATCTCTGCAAAGAAAGTTATGTTATTTTTCATTATGATGTGCTGGCATATTTTCCATTGACATTTAATATCTGAATTGCTTCTCTATAAAAGTTTGGTGGTCTCTTTGTTAAGGGTAAATGGAAGAGAAATAAGCTACATTTAGCTGAATTGTCAGTTAAAAAAAGTCAAATGAAAGTATCTGTGGGACTGAAATAAGGTAAAATAAGTCATACTTTTTCATGTTTGTCTCCTTATCTGGGACCATCAAATACTGTTTTTTAGTTCAGAACACTGGGATAAAAAATGGCTCTTCATACTGTGGCATGGAAATTCATATTTTCTGTGCCTTTATTGCAGCAGTTGGTTTTGCTAC
>WBNQ01054863.1:0-10835 GCA_013401375.1 Spizella passerina | reverse complement strand
GAAAAAAGTTTTTTTCAATTATATGTAGATAAATACAATATAATGAAATGTTTTTGCTTTCACTGTTACATAAAAATCCTGAAGGTTTCCCTCTTTTCATAAATGGAAACAATTAATTCTGAAGAGAAATAATGTTAAAAAAAAGGTAAAATAAACAGAATTTAAAAAAACTAATGTTAAAATGCTTTACAATTAAGAGCAACATAGGCACTGGAATTATAGACAACACTAAATGATTGTTCTGGACATGCAGCGATTCTCTGTATCACACAATTAAAAGGGCTGCTAGATTTTTATAGATCAAATGTTACCTAAACTTTCAATAAGATTTACTTTGTCAGGATGTACATTCATCATTCTACTCTCCTTGCAGTTTCTATGTCAACTGCAGGAAAAACTGTTACCTGGCATGCAAAAAACAAAGCCTCACTTCTCAAAAACAAAACAAATTTTCAGAGATGTGTGCAGAGCTGAAAACTAACAGCCAAAAGAGAAACCAGGAAATAGAGAGGGAATGTAAAGAAATAAAAACCCAATGGAAGGCAGTATGAGAAACCAAGCGATAGGTAAATGAACAAAAACAAGAGCACCAATTCAAAACAACAGGATTTGAGGAGGTAGAAAGCAAGTTACACATTCATTACAGGCACAAAAGAAACACAATGTTTGAGCCATGGAACAAATTAGGAGGATCACTACATAATTACACATCATGTCATCTAACCATCTTCCCATTACAGAGCAAAAGAAAAAAAATAAATCTGGGAAGTCGACCAAAAACATGACCTGAAGTAATGGTAGTCCCTGTAGAGGAACTACCTCTACAGAATGTCCTAGAAAGCCCTGCCTGCGTGGAGAGGTCCAGGGAAGAGCAGTGGGCATACACAGCCTCCCAGGACAGACAGAGGTTGCACAACTGTTTGGGTTAATATCAAAGGCAACCTCAAAGAAAGGAAAAGGAAAGGAAAGCAAGCAGCAGTCACACTGAAGAGCAGAACTGCTTCGCACGCAGTACTTAACATATGGAATAAACAGTACTGAGGCAACACAAGGGAACAATTAGTCTGAACGGTTTTGTAAATATCTTGGATAAATACCAGGAGAGAAGAATACTGAGGAAGACACTGACTAACTCAGGGGAGGGAAGGGGCCTCGATGGCTTTTCTGGCCTCCCTCTGTCCTTACGTGCCCTGTATTTATATTTGAACACTTGCATTACCCAGCATATAGGCTATTTAAGGTCAGGAAAGCATTGCAGTAGCGCAGCTGCCTCCAGCAAGTAGTGCTTGACATCACTAAACCACACAGAAGAGCACAGCCCTTTCATTGGCTTCAGCAGCAAATATCTGCAAGCAGAATTGTTTCGCTCTATTTGTACAGGTTTTTCCACTGCACTGTGGTGTCTGCAACTTCAGTACTAACAGAGTTTTGCCCACTGAAATTGTTAAACGGATGAAGTTTCTTCTCCATTTATTTTTAGTGGCCCCTGACCAGAAACCAGCTCAAAGAATTTAGTTTTAAAATTCAACTAAAAAGAATCTACACTTTCATAACCTTAATTTTCAGTTCTTGCCAAATTTAGCTTGTCTTCCTCCATGGGTTGTTTGACACGTACTGCATGCACATTCTAAATATCACACACAAGATCTCTCATTTAAATTCTGTAATATTCTTTGTTGACACACAAGTATGTTTTTCCAAACTATACATAAAAAGAGTCCCATTCATTAACACAATAATCATATGATTTGTTGCCTATAGTCTGCACTTTCATTTAAACTTAGCTGAAGTTTAGTATTGTTAGAGGATGCCTGTGCCAGGTTCAAAACTCAACAAATCCTTTTGGTTTTTTAAGGGGACTTTTCAGAGTAAAGCTCCTAGGAAAGAAGCACAATATTCCTGAATGGGAATCTGTTATCTAAGAAAAGACTGTTCAATAAAAAAGTCTCACCTTTGATAATGTATTTTATACATTTTCTCCAGGTAGGTATAGTCACAATCAGCCAAGCAGCTTGTAGCAGTTAAGTAGCTGGACAGACTGTGACTGTCTCATATGCCTTAAATAAAATAAGCAATACAATGAACCACATTCTTGACAATAATTAGGGAAAAGGAAGCCCCCAGAAATTCTGTAGTCACATTTTAAAAATCAGCCATGATATATTTTGGGAAAATGGCATCTTCCTACAATGGATATTCAAGGAGGTACTAATGTTCCTTTCAAGAAGGCATCAAGTTTAAAATGCCACTGATTATTTGGAGGAAATATGGGGAGCAGAAAGCAAAGGAAATTGAGAGGTGATACCTAGTAGTACTGGGGGTCAAGAAGTGTATGGGAAAGAGGCAAGCTGGCAGGGAAACCAGCCCTTCTGGTAATGTCAAAGAGTGCACTACCATCTTTCATCACACAAACAGTGGGGCCTAGACCCCTCCCTTTGTATTCTTTCTCCTGCCCATCAGATTCCCCACACTCCTCAGTTCCTCTGCCATGCCTCAATTCATGCTCCCTGTACTGCCACATTCCCTCCTGGAACATCAGTAACAGGAATGTGGCTCCTAGCAGGAACTACCAGCTCTCCCCTGTGGGGGGATGGGGAGCAGAGGGAGAAGACAACAGAGACAATCAAAACTGAGGTCTTTCACATACAACTTAAGTCTGTGTTCACACTTGTCACAGGCTGTATCTGAAAATCCTTAACTTTTCACTTTCCAGTGGTCAGGGATTTGTACCAATTGAATACAGCCATTTGGAAGCCAGCATTAAACAGTAGTTGAAGTTTTGTTAATTGTTTTAAATAATAAAATAGAAAAAGTCTGAACACTAATATGCAGATCACAATCAGAATGAAGTTCTCTGAAAACAAATGGCTTGATCATCATATTCAGAAAGCAAACCCCATATCCCAAATATGCAAAAATCAACATCAAGAAAGCACACTTTGTTAAGATACCACGTTCTGTAGTGGTGGGTTTGCATTTACATCAAGAACTGGGAAAAATACCCACGCAGCAACAAAAGTGGGTTCAAAGTGTACTCTAGGAAATCTGAGTTTTCATAACTGTTGAATAAATGTGCCTTTCCATACCCACTGCATTTTCTGCCAAGATTCTAATTAACTCATTTAACTACTGCTTGCCAGTTTTGGTAATCATTACCCAGTTAGAATGAATACAGTAGAACAACTAAATCTCAGCTCTGATCTGGAAGAAAAACCATCCATGACCTGCTTGTGCCACTTTCCATCCTTTGCCAGCAGTCCTGGAGAACTAAGGAGGTCCCAGTTGACTGGACACCAGCAAATGTAATGGCCATCTACAAGAAAGATCAGAAGGAGGCCTGTTAGGCCTTGTGCTGGGAAAGGTCACAGAGCAGATTATCTTGATGTCACCACATGTCATGCGCAGGACAATCAGGAGATCAGGCACAACCAGCATGGGTTTATGAAAGGTGGTCCTGCTTGATCACCTTGGTCTCCTTCTGTGACAGGGTGACCCTGTGGATGAGGAAAAGGCTGCAGATGTTGTCACTGACTAGTCTTTGACATCACTTCCTACCAAATTCTCCTGGAGGTGCTAGCAGCCCATGGCTTGCACAAGTGCACTCTTCACTGGGTAAAAAACTGGCTGGATGGCCAGGCCAGAGTGGTGGTGAATGCAGTTAATCCAGCTGGCAGCTGGCCACCATTGGGGCTCCCCAGGGCTCGGAACTGGGGCCAGTTCAGTTTAAAAATCTTTACTGATTATCTGGACGAGGGGATCAAGTGCCCCTGTTTGAATTTTCAGATGACACCAAGTTGGGTGGGAGTGCTGATCTGCTGGAGGGCAGGAAGGCTCTGCAGGGGGATCTGGCCGGATCGATGGGCTGAGGCCAGCATGAGGTGCAATAAGGTGAAGTGCTGGGTCCTGCATTTGGTCACAACAACCTCTTGAAACACTAGAGACATGGGAAACTGTATCTGAAAAGCTGTCCAGTGGAAAAGGACCTGGGGGTGCTGGTCATTAGCAGCTGGACACAACCCAGTGTGTGTCCAGGTGGCAAAGAAGGCCAATGACATCCTGGTCTATATCAGAAACAGCATGGCCAGCAGGACCAGGGCAGTGACTGTCCCTCTGTACTCAGCACTGGGGAGGCCACACCTCGAGTGCTGTGGCCAGTTTTGGGTCACTCACTACAAGAAGAACATTGAGGTGCTGGAGCGAGTCCAGAGAAGGGCAATGGAGCTGGTGAAGGGTCTGGAGCACAAATCCTGTGAGGAGCAACTGAGGGAGCTGAAGTGGTTTAGCTTAGGGAGAAGGAGGCTCAGGAGGGACCTTATCTTGCTCTCCAACTACCTGAAAGCAGGATGCAGCCAGGTGGGAGTTAGCCTCTTCTCACAAACAAGTGATAGGAGAAGAGGAAATGGCCTCAAGTTGCACCAGGGCAAGTTTAGATATTAGGGAAATTTTCTTCACCTAAAGGATTGCCAAACACTGGAACAGGCTGCCCAGAGAAGTGGCGTCACCATCTCTGAGGTATTTTACAGATGTGCAGATGTGGTACCTAGGGACATGGCGGACTTGGAAGTGTTGAATTTACATTTGAACACAATGATCTCAAAGATACTTTTCAACCTAAATGATTCTATGATTAGATTTACTGATAAATTACCAGAAGCCTCAAACTTGTCAGGTAATTTTAAAATTTGATGCTGTCAGTAACTTTGAAGCACTTTCCCTCTGCAAGAGCAATTTAACTCCAAAGAGTTAGTCTTTGGAATTAAGTCTGTTTAATAACAGAGAAACTAGTGCTTCAATTGTGATTTCCAGCAATCTAACTTTGTATCTAACTGTTGCCCTTTTTTTTGAAAGCAGAATTTAAGGATGTTAGCAGTGGAAGGAAAAATAAATTGGCCCCAGAAAAAACTCCAAGTTCCCCTACATATGAATTTTACCTAAACCAGATTTATCCATTGCATTTTGAAGAAACACCTAGTCAGTAATTGTTTAGGTTAATATTTAACCCCTGTTACCAGACCCTATTACAGCCATACCAAAAGACACACAATAAAAAGATGAAACCTACAAATTTCTCTTGTCAGCCTAATTAATGTTACAGAAAACATTTCAAGGAGTTCAAACTGTCCATACCACTGGTCCAGAGTTCTTCAGGACCTTTTGTTCCTGAAATGAGTTTCAGCATCAAAATAAACACAATCTAAGAAAGTAATTTAAAAAGTAACCCCTATTGCAGATAGAGAAGAAGATTTCAAAAATACTAAGTACTGACCTAGCTAGTAATGATGATGACAGCAATTAGTTTTGACTAATTAAAAGTGCTTTTAACAATCTCACTGTACAAAAATACAAGTCTAAACATATGGGCAACAGTAAAGAATCACGAACACCTTAATGAATAATGTCTGATGTCCCCTCAAAAAATTACTTTGTTGCGTTTTTTCATCATTATCACTCTTTGTAGGTGGATAAACACGCCCAGAGGCAGTGATATCACAATAAAATCCCAAGGAAGATATTTTAGTTGAGTATAGCTTTATAATGACACCTAGAAATTCCTGTGTTGAAACACAGATTATTACAATGAAAGGTGGCATACTCATAGCACATGACAACTAACATGATATAGAATTGGATGTTTAATTAGGGTAGCCTGAAATAAATTACATGTGCACAAGTGAAAAAGGGCAACAAATTAATGGAGAGATTCAACCTAAAGGAATCAAATAGATTTAAAATTTGTGAAATTTCTGTAGACCATTCTACCCTAGTCAGAAGTATGCAAAGCGAGTTGAAGAGGGCTGTGTTGAATCATGTTTTCATTTTCTTTTGTGATCTTTTACTAATGAATTTTTCTATATGTGTATTTCAACCATACAAGAAAATACTTAAAGTGATAAAGTGCTTGATATATCATGTAAAAACACTCCCTGCACCATCACGTTACAGAACCTTAAACATACAGGGTGACACTCAGAGCCTGACAAAACCTCTGGAAGCCACAAGTCCTTCCCAATACTCAGCTCTAAGTTTTGCTCTGAGATTTGAGGCAACAGGGAGCTCTGGATTGCCACAAAAGGTATGTCAGACCAAAAACTGTCCCATATCTTCTATATAGGGAAACTGGTACCTCATTACTTAGCAACAGAAGTGGTCTCACTGAGCTGCCTCAAGTACTTCATACCTCGACAAAAAGGGGTAATTGCTTAGTCTCTTAACTGACTTAAAAATCTCACTAACTGAGCCATTTAAAGACAGCATTAACATATCCAGCATTAAAGCATCATTTAGATGATGGACACATTATCTTAGCTCTCCTATAACTATTTTCACTAATTGCTCTATAGCAGCTTCAGAGGGAAGAAAAGAAAAAAAAAGAACAATCAGTACAGTTGAACACCTGGAATAGAAGTACAAGTCAATCTGCTTTGACTGCCAGTCCCAGTCTGTCCTGATCTCTTCTGGAGGTGGCAACATGCCATCAAAAGCTGGTAGCAGCAAAACAATTATTTTGTGGACACAGGAAGAGTACAAAGCAGTGCTAGGCTGGCAATCAGGTTATGGTAGTGGCTATAGTTTCTGAAGCCTTGGCTGATGGGGGCATGGCACACACAGCACGCAGTAAATATGTCTGATGCACTGGCCAGGCGCTGACCAAACAAAACCTCATGGAACAGGAAGCTCTGCAAAGCAGCTGCCATTCCTTCTGCTTCCCATGTCTGCAAAGGGATTTGAAGAAGCCATGAACTGCTGTGGATGACTACTAATAATTCTACTGAAATCATCAATCCACAAGAATAATCACATTTTAGTATGCCAAATTGAAGATCTTCTCACTTCTACAAAGCAGACATATAAAAAGGCCTAAACCCAACCATTCATTTAGTGACTGTGTACTCATAATCTGTCTAAAACAGCAGGCTTCTACTGGAGCCAGCATGGCATGCCAACTTCAAAGGTGAAGCCCTTAACAGCTCCCCTGTGTCTCAAACATAGCAAGAGGCAGTACTCAGCAGTAAATGGGTAATATTCTATGGTTTTCCTCCTCCAACTCCCAGCAGAAAACACAGGTAACAGACAGGAAACACATCAATGCAAACACACGTTTCATTTTCTCTTCAATTTTTTCTTCCATCAGTGAAAAACATACAGGAACATTCATAGCCAGAGAGTTCAGATCAGGTTCTTGTTATTCTCCCCTGCCTGTATGGGAAGGTTAAACGCAGTCACCGAACTCTGCATACCACCCTCAGTCACGAAGAACCCTCTGGCACAGCTCCCAGGCCAGTAAAAAACGACCATTTCAGTCCCCAAAGCATGGAGCCTGATCCATTTAAGCAAAACAACTTCTACTGACAGCTGGTTTTCTTAGCATATTCACGTCTGTATTTATCAGAGAAAAGCCCTCCAGGACAACAGTGTTTATTGCAGGATTATTTCTGTGAACATAGGGAACACAGCATTCACTGAGCAACAGTGTTTCTACCCTAATATAGTTTTTTCTTAAAATGTGAACCAAGATGACCCCATTTTTATGTTCTTTAGCATGGATGACTCACTAAAGAAAAAAAAATTACATACATTGAATTTTTTCTGTTAAGAAAAAAGCCCACAAACTTCTGATCCACATTCATGTGTAGTATGCTGACACAAATTTTTAATCATTAATTTAGAAATCAGCTGTTCAATCCTGCACTAGTTCTTTGGATTTAGTGTCTAATGACTTTTAATAAATGAGAAACAAAGATATGACGGGCAGCTTTATTACAGATTTCCATCCCATATGAATACCTAGTATACTTTCACCAGAAAGGCAATTTTGAACAAGATGCTTTCCAACAGGTTTACAGCCATTATGAATCACTCATGGAAATGCATCAGAGACATAAAGGATAAATATCCCAGCAGGTCCTTACCATGCCCTAGAGCACGGCTGTGCCTACCTAGCTCAGCTGTGTGACCCTGTTCCCAAAGCACAGCGCTCACAGCAGAGGATGGAGAGCATCCTGAGGCAAGTCCCCTGCCCTGAGGTGGGAGGAAGGGAAGGATGAGCTGGGGACACACTCATGGATGCTGACAAGCACCAATCTCTCAAGTTGTGTGGTCAGTCTGTGTGGTTTCTTAGCTTACCACTTCCTACAGAAGTGTGCAGAAACTGTTTTCTATGATACTACAGTAAAGATGGTAGTTTTTTAAAAACAAATACATCTCATAAAAATCCCATGTTTCATTTTATCTTGGTCTAATTTTGAAATAATTGAAAGTAACTGCTATTGGCATCTGTTATGCAATAAAAAGTCAGAAGAATTGTTAAAACTACAGAATATAAGCTTTTTAAGTGACTGATTTCAAATGAAGGAAACATTAAAAGTTGCTGTTAATGTGTTTTGAACAAATAGTATCAAAATGAACTTTTCAAATTAGCATGTTTTAATGAAAGAATTAAACCAGGTACTGCTATGAATAGTTACTGATGAGATTTTTACAAATTAATACAAGTAATTCCCATTCCTAAATGTGGGTTTGGTTGATTGTAATAACTGCATTTGACACTTTTGCAGCCAGACATCACACCATACAAGCCAATAAAGCACCAGTACTGATTTGAATGATCCACAACTATTCTCTACTGCATTTCTACCTGCTGCTTTAATATGTGAACCTTTTCAAGCCAACCAGTGTACTGACATCTTCACCTCAAACCTAAAAGGTGGACACTTCCCTGATTTTGGAAATCTCTCATATAGAGTCTATGACAAAATGCAGTCAAAGTCTTAGTATTATTATGCCTACTATCAATTTAAAAAGAGAGCAAATGTGTTTTACAAAAACCCTTCAAAGCAAAAACCTATATTCACATTCCTAGGACTCAAATTTGCTGACAAGATCTGTGGGTATGTATCATTTTTAGAAAGGGCACTGTGGGAATGTGTGTTTATATGGCAGAGCACAAGAGCAATGAAACCTCCTGGGAAAGCAGGAGATAACTCACTTTACACAAACAGGCCCTTTTCCTCTTACTGCTCTACAAACCTGAAATGTTATTTCATATGTCAGGAAAATGCTATTCCTGTTTGCTCATTCTTCTTAATGTGAACTCATTTTAGTGTTAGCAAAATAATTGTGGGAATTCGGTATTTTTCACGTTTTGTTGAGTTCTTGGGAATGTTATGTTGGGAACTATCAACTATTACTTGGAACACCTCAAAATCTGCTGCACAGAAAAAATACACTGGTGATTTGCTTACATGGCTTTTGTAGATCCAATTACTGTGAGCAGCAGGAAAGATCTTTATAAGCAGAACACAATTCAAATGTAGCATGCCACGGCCTCAAGTCATTAAACTAATCCTGAGGGCTTCTTGAGGCTTTTTATACTTTTGGCAAAAAGTATAAAGAAGTACACATTGTTGCTTCAGTTCCCAAACACTGGGAAGTTAAATATCTAGACTGTCAGCCCCTGCTAAACACAGCAGAGATTGGTTTTGGAAAAGAACAAGAGAGAACTGTACATTTCCTATTAAAACACAATTTTACAAACATTGAAAACATACCCATACATTTTTTCACGACACATAAGAAGTAGCCAGTAGCATAAAGGGAGGTGCAACAGCTCACAAGCAACTTCAGTAATTATGCATTATCAGTACCTAGATACTGTGATGAAAATGTTACAAATGCAGAAAAACAGATTGACTTAGATAAGTATCTCAATCTCAACACACAGATGATGTGACAAGGTGTGGCACAGAACTCCAGGGTTTACTGGCATGATTCTAACACAACTGCATCAGCTATAAATGACAAAAGCCATAAATACACCAGAATGTCAGCTACCTACCAATACCACTCAAGTATCTTTCTGCTGCACCGCTCTACATCACACATCTAAAATCAGATGCTCTTTAGGGCACTGAGAGAGAATGCAATACTTTTAGGGAGACAAAGACTTCCTTTGTACTGCTATTCTGCTAGGTATCAAGAGGTTAACATCTTTCTAAAGATACTGCTGAAAGTGGGAAAATATGCAACGTATTCATTAGCTTGTGGATGATTTAGACAGATATACCTGGGTGGCCTGAAACATACTTCACCATCAACATGTGACTGCAGCTGGAAATACAATGGAAACTAATGGTAGCCCATTTGCTTTTAAGAGTTCAGAAAAAGAATCCTTTGGAAGATAGAAGGATAATTACATATTTGCCTACAATTATTCCCTCAACTGATGCTGACAAAAAGGAATGAATTGATGAAGAATATGAAAATATGAAAGCTACTAACACATTATCTATGTGTCTGCACATGCAACCTACATTTTCTTAAAGTATCTTGGAAGTCTTATGTCTTTATCTACGTCAAATTCTGGCTTTTGTTTTCTAAACTGCATCCAAGAGTTTATCCAGATAAATATTCTGTTATCTGTCAAGATACCAGGCTTCCTCACTTTATCCCCAAGTTATTATAAAACTGTGGTAGCCAGTATTTCCCATCTTTCCTCCGCACAGAAGAGTCATCACCAGTTCAGAGGAAAGTCAACTGCTCTATTAGCTAAAACACACCACTGAAACAATGCAACGCCAGTTTGAATGCGGTATGCCTGAAAAGTCTAACATAGTTATTTTTTTAAGCATTACAAGACTGAAATACTGAAGACAAGGGGAAGCATTAAAACATTTTCAATTTCAGAAAAGGAAGAAAAGAAATTTAATGAAAACAGATTGATTTTTAGTCTCCAGTCTTCCATTTTAGGAGTAAAAATCCATTTCTCAGCAAATCTGCCAACTGGTAAACACATCAGTAAGGTTCAATGCTCTTAAAATGAAATATTCAGATATTCT
>WBNQ01054860.1:0-20609 GCA_013401375.1 Spizella passerina | reverse complement strand
GCTTCTACAACTCCATCAATTTTGGCTAGATGCTCAGGATTAGCATTATTGCATAAAAATGCTTCTATTTCAAGAATATTTTGAGCCTGATTATCTTAGAATAACATTATGGTTTCCTGAGTTACCAGTCCCAAAGGAAGTCCAAAGCAAAGGTTTCTCATCTAAGATTTCATTACCTGCCTCTTTCAGACTGAAACATTTCAGGTGCCTTTAGTGCAGCGTGACACAGGGGGAACAAAGGTGCAGGCACATCAGCAGATCAGTGATTGTGCAGGGGCAGGGAAGGATCCTCCCTTCTCTTGTGGGGACAGAAACTTGGCAGGTCTCTGCATCCTCTGCAATTTGTGCCATCCCACATGGGATGGCTGCTAGGTTGACTGTACAGAATTTTTACTGTTTTTTCAGTATTTTATTTCTTAAATTTTATATGCCCAGGGCCTATAATGGTTGAATTTGTCGAGAAACATGGCTAGATGAGGGAAGAATCTGAGACAGAAGTTAATTAGAGTTGAGAAAGCACCATTTTCTGTGCTTGACAAAGATTGACTGCATTTTAAATCTATTTAAGAGAAGAATGTTCTTAGCTCTGCAAAAAAAGCACCCTATTTTCTGCAGTGCAGCAAAACAAAATACTGCTGTGTAAGTTCATTGAGAGTCTTTGGAAGCTAGAAAGGAATTAGGAAGTAGCAGATTAGTAATCTGAAAGGCAGAAAAGCATTGGGAGGATGGAAAAAATTAGAAGCAAAGACACTGTAATAACTAACATACATATCTTGGTATCAGAAAAAAGCTTCCAAATTTGTGTTTCTTTCTAGCATAGCCTCTTATTACTACCATCTGCTTTTCCAGACCTTCACATGATTGAATGAGCACTAGGAATGAAAGTTAAATATCAGGTCTAGAATTGGAGAATTAAAAAAAAAAAAGAAAAAAAATAATTCACATTTGGGACCTATAGGATGATAGAATTGAGGATCTCTGTGCAATTTTAATTTGCTCTTTTAATATACAGACATTGTGATTGCCTTTAATAATATGAAACTCTACCTACATTTTTTGGCGTTTCCCCACCTCAGACCATGGTTTGGATTAAAAAGAAATTGCATTTTCTTTACAGAGTTTTCATGATTGCTGTTAACAGAAGAAGCTAAGTAATTCAAAAGCATTATCATAGTTACCTCCATTAATTACTCTGACTATTTCATTATGTGGTATCATTATCCTCATTCTATAAGCAGAGGCAGAGAAATGAAAACCAAAATTATCAACACACAATATATTCCAATTTCTATTGAAAATAATTATATCAGGGCCCTAAATTTTCAAAGCATGAAGATCACTTATTGGCTAAGACAGCAGGTTAAATGTAAAAAAGTCTGGAATTGTAAAAGCAGTCTGTGGCTGAGGAAGGTTCAGTTCCCCAGAAAAGCACTCAACCGTGTAGTCTTAAGGCCATCACTTGCCATCCTGCTTCTCCCTGGCTGACCCAATGCATGTCTATCCATGTCTGAAGGAAGCAGCCTATAGCCTCTACTCTTAGGGGCTCCAGATTTTTCCCAGAGTATCATCCATTCCCTTTGTGAATCTGGAATATTTTGCCATTTACTTAAAATGAAACATGATATCATAACACACACAAGGAAGAACAATCTGAGATTGAATAGGGAGCCCTCACTGGGACATATTACAGGCATATGAATGCTGGGATTTACTATCTCATTTTTTTTAATGGTTGTGTAAGAGAGAAGGAAGCTAATTTGAAACAGGTTTCCAGAGAGAGCATGATCAGCAGAATACTGGAGTTGCACTGATCTTCAGTGTTAGTAAAAAAGGAATTCTCAATTAAAATAATCTTACAGTAACTGCTGCATACTCAGCTGTTCAAATAAAAGGAGTAAAAAGGAAAGAAGTAATTAAAATTTTCAAAGCACAGAGCATCTTTTTAATGCTACAGGATAGTAGGCTGCAAATTCATTTTTTCACATGATCTGATAATTGAGAATTAAATTTGACATGGCCAAGTCTAACCTTCATCATACTGAAATGCATGAAAATTTTTTACCAACTTCAGTGAGTGCAACAGTATCTCTAGATGGCTGTAATGTTTTTTGGCTTTTCACCTGAACAATGCAGATTCAGCACCTGCAGTTCCATATTATTGTTGTTTAGCTCTTTTGTTCTAAACTCACAGAGCTAAATCATTCTTTCGTTTGTTTGTTTGAAGTGATGCTTTGCAGTCGTTGTATTGTCATGTATTTTTAAGCCTATGTCCTGTAGCTGCTGAACCAAAGAACAGACTCTGCAGAAATGTGAAGAGAAAGTCCCTACCTAACTGCAGCTTTTCAAGGAGATTGTTATTGCTCTTACTACAGCTGCACACAGAAAATTAGAAAGAGAGGGAAACAGCACAGACTTACAACTAACATGCCCCTACCATACCCTCAACTGCAAGGAAAGTGCATTTTTCCTCCTGCTGGAAAAATGCCAAATGCTTGGACTGAGTCCAAAGTTTCTGCAAACTGTGCAATAATAAAGTTATTGCTTGAATAAAGAGCTCTGTACGGTCAAGAAACACCCACCTCTTTCTCAAACATTCCTACTCTGTGTTATCAGGGCCACGTGGACTCTTTGTGATACACTCTGCTCTGAACACCCGCAGAGGTGTTCAATCAATGTGCAGGAACAAGGATACGCTGCATACCAGGGTTCCCATCCCTAGATGCAGACCCCTAGGAACTTTCCAGCCCATTCCTGGTGCTCCCCAGGGAAACCTGTCCATCCCTGCTGCAGGGTGGGTGCCCCAGCAGGTGACTCTGACTGCAGCTGTGAATGTTAGCAGTGGAAGAGAGAGGCAGTGCACAGTGCTGCTGCTGGCAGTTCCCAAGACCATGATCCTTTACATCACCTTCTTTTCTAAATGAAATCTTGTGTCTTGTTTATTATCTAGTACACACTGACCAACTCTACATTTCTTATAATTTCGTGCTGCATTTTTCTGTGCTTTTTACACTATACTTTTTGATGATTGTCAGATTTCTAAAAATGTGACTAGATCCTACTGCCCTGCTTGTTTCCCAGACACTGGGAAGCAGTGAGAAATCACAGAATCATAAAATGGTTTGGGTTGGAAGCGATCATTAAAGATATCTAGTTTCAACCTCTCTGCATTAGGAAGGCCCACCTTCTCTAGACCAGGTTGCTGCAGTTGGAGAATCACCTTTCCTGACCTGCTGGCCACACTTCCTTTGGTGCACCCCAGGGCACAAGAACCCTTCTGGGCTGCAAGCATGCACTGCCAGCTCATTTTGAACTTTTTATCAACTAAATTAATGGAATATCATAACTGCAACTGAATAATTGACCTTGGCTGGCTGCCGGACACCTGCCCAGGTGCTCTCTTGCTCTCTCTCCTCAACACCACAGAAGGAGAAAATGTGAAAAAGCTCATGGATAAAGAGATAGGGAGATCCCTTGCAGTAACTGCCACAGGCAAAATAGTCTTGACTTGGGGATGATTGATTTCATATATTGCCTATTAAAAAAAAGAAAGAAGAAAAGTAAGGTAATGAGAAAGAAAGACAAAGCCAAAGCACCTTCCCCTCCACTACAGACCTTCTTCCCAGCTTCAACTTCAATCCTTTTTTCCCAATCTTCTAACTCTTCTGCTTCCTCCTACCCAAGTGGGCCAGGTGAATGACGAAGATGGAGAACAGGGGGTGCAGTCTGTACAGGACTGCTTCTCTCTCTGCTGCTTCCTCCTCACATTTTCCTGCTGCTCCAGCAAGAGTGCTTCCACTAGAGTATAATCCTTCAAAAACAGACTGCTCCATCGTGGGTGCTGCAGCTCCTTCCTGGAAATCTGCTCCCATGTGGGCTCTCCATGAGCTGCAGGTTTCTCCACGGGTGCATCCATGATCTGTGGCAAAGGGAACTCCACAGGCTGCACAGTGAATATCTGCTCCACTGTGTGCTGAAGGGGAGTCTGCAACTCCTTCCTCTCCCTTTCTGAGCCAGGTGTCTCCAGGGCTGTTTCTCTCACATTTTCTCAATCCTCCCTCTGTCTGCTGCTCTGCAGGTTTCTAACTCCCTTTTAAATAGGTTTTTGTAGAGGTGCCGCCAGCATGGTGAACAGGCTCAGCTGTCTGTCATGTGGTGCCTCAGTTTTGGAACAATTTGGAGCTGTCTCTGCCCAATGCAGGGACAGGTCCTGGTTTCTTCTCACAAAGGCCACCCTTACAGCCCCCTGCTGCCAGCACCAGGGCACAAACAGAGTTTCTGTGCAAGTGTGCAGTAAACCCAGCTTGTGCAAAATGCACCAGGCTGCAGCATTCATCCAGCTCAAGCCTGCAGTCAGGCTGTGACTGCTTGTGTCCCACCTTTGGTGAGTCAGGGTGCAGGCCAGGTGTAGTCTGGCCACGGCTCATTGCCTCCCAGAGCTGTTCATGCCCTTGCTTCCCAGGCTTGCAGCTGCATAACTCTCTTGCTCAAGCATGCCTCACAGCACGATGTGCTGGGATCATGATTAAATTCCTTAATCCACTGAAAAATTGCACCCTTTTCATTTGCAGAGTTAGCTTTCTGACAGGTTTGTCTCCTGACAGATAGTGAACATCTAACTTAGTTCAGCTGTAAGTTTAACTGTGTATGAATAACCATGATGGGCACTGTTCCTTGTGTGCACGCATGTTTTTTATTCCCAGAAAACCCAAATGAAAATATGGGATGCTTTTTGAATGTGCAGTGAGGACAGGTATATATGAGTCAAAAGAGATTCAAATGCCCATGCCAGGGACTGTAACAAACTTAGAGTTCTGGGAAAGAAACAAGTTTGCAGCATTTATTTGCAGGAAAACAAACAAGGTTGCAGGATGTTCAGCTTTGCACATTGCATTCCAGACAAAAATTATCCCAAACTGCACAGAAGAATTCAAATGAGGCAAAGGAGAATAAGTAAGGAGAACAACATGTCCAATTGAAGGCCCAGAGAAGGATAAGAGTGCTCAAGTTTATGAAAGGAAATTATTTGCTTTATAGGTACACTTGAATTTCCAAAGGTCTTTGACTAGATTACATGTCCAAGGTATGGAAAGACCCCAACCTTGCATAGTCATAGGATTACAGAAAATGACCTTTTATCTACTGGAAGGATAAAGGCTGGAAAATAAAGGCTAACCCTCTACAGAGTGGAAAAATATTGGCAGTGGATTTCAGCAGGGACTAGTATGAGGACCATTCATATTCTTTACTGGTGATCTGGTAAGGGAAAAACTCCTCACATATGAAAATGATGCCAAGCTCTTACAATAGGCAGTGAGGAACTCCAGAAGTTGTTCCCAAAACTGAATGGAAAAGAAAGATATCTAATTCATTAAAAGAAAAGCAGTGCATCTAGAGAAAAAGAATTTGAAGTGCACCTACAGTATTCCAGATTCTCAGGATTCCAGCTCAGGAATGTGTTCTTGGAAACATTGCAGTCAGTTTACAAAAACCATTGTCATAGTGTTCAGTATAAGCCCCCCATAATGAAGGCAGCAAAATGCAGATCATTTACAAAAAAAGTGCTGAAAATAACACAAGGAGCATAATTCCACCATTATGTAAACCCCTCATCTTATGAACTTAAAATTTCTGGGTCCTCAAGAAAAACGTAGTGGAGCTAGACAAGGTACAGAAAAAGGCAACTAAAATGATTGAGGGGATGTCACAGCAGTCTTATAAGGAAAGATTCAAAATGTTGAAGATATTTAAAAGGGAAATGAGAAGTCTGAAAGGAAAAAGACCTAAAATGTATAAAATTATGAAGGTAGTGGAAAGGTCAATGCAAATTTACTACATCTTGCAATGCTAGGACTAGAGAGCATTTAGTAGAACTAATTTAAAATAGGCAAAAGGGAGATACTACCGCAGCCTTAAAAAGGAGAAGATAAATTCCTTAAAGGTAACAGGCAGTGATGTATGTTACCTTCTGACATCTTTTAACCAAGTGTTGTGGACAGTAGGGAACTGGCCTCTTCTGCTTTCTCCCATTGGCATTTTCTACTGCCACTGTAAGAGATAATATGGGCACTGCTGCTTTTTCTCACTGATCCTCAAATGGGATGTTTCATGTATTATTACTCCCAGTCTAAATGGGCTGGACTAAATGAGGCATAAGGAGAAACTTGTCACAGAAAACACATGCAAAAGCCACTGCTTTAATGCCTTCAAACCCCTTAAAAAAAAGTAAAAAAAAATTGACAAAGAAAAAGGAATTAAAAAGGAATTTTCTGTCACTAATTTCATGCTCCTCTCATAAAAAATATCCCATTTATGGTCCTTTCCTTAGATTTTTTTAAGCATTAACCACAATGCAAGTTGTGCAATACACTCATATTGAATACTAAGACAAAAACCAGCAATTACAAATAAACACAAGAACATAACAGCATTAATTAAATACTGCATTGCTCTCTTAAAGTCCATTTTCCAATAGAATGGAACATTTTAGATTTATTCTGTTCCCCAAACAATAAGGACCAAATAACTGAAACTAGGTTTCAAGTTTTCACAGATCTCTTCATCTCAGCAAGATACAAAAGGTTTCACTGTCCTCCCACTCTGCCCACCACTCCTCCAGCAGATATGCAAATCTAATCTGCTCTGCTTCCTCACTAGCTCCCTTCACCCCTCAGAAATGATAAATAACAAAACTAGAGTTGCTTCCTTTACTTCTCATTCTCTTGCTGAGCAGGCTAAACCCTAATTCCATTTTGAGCCACATCATAAGAGAGTTGAGTTAGATAAAGAATTCAGAGTGTGAGATTCTGGCCTAGTACTTTCCAGCATGGTATGCAGTTACTACAGACATGTTTACATTGCATTAATACGCTTACATATATTATTTTTAAAATAAGAATTGGCAAGATGATTACAAATACCTTCTTGCTTTTCTCTCCCATTCATGACCACAGAGAAAAGAAAGGAATATTGCATTATTTCCTGGTGGTACTCATAAAACAAAGGAAGTCAAACCTTTCCTTTCCTCCTAGAGTCTCCTCTCTCTTATATACTGTTTTCCTTACTGTCCTCCTCTTAACCCCAACGAGATGGCACAGGTATCTTTAGTAGTTTCATTATCTTCGGGTGTCTCCATCCTTCTGTAATCCTCATCTATTCAGGGCTCATTCATCCTCTTACCTTGGTTGAATGGTTATTTATGGCCTTTCACATAAATATGTGAAAGGCCATAAATAACCTTGGCCTTTCCCCACCTGCACCTGAAGCCCTGGTCATCCTGCTCACATTGAGCTACCCTCAGAGCTGATTCTGCCCAGTGTTACCCACATCACCAAAGCAGGGTGGCCATGCAGCACCAGACTCCACAAGCCTGGGCCAGGAATTCCCCTCTCCTGCCTCTCACTCAGACACAGTGCAAGGGGGACACAAGGCCCCTTCTCCCCAGTGAATACTCAGCATTACTCTTGTTGAGCTGAACTGAGTAAGGGCAGGTGACTGGAAAAGCAAAGTCCTGGCATTCCTGTGCTCAAGGGATTTAGATCTCTCTGCTGGATGAGGTTGGTTCAGTTGTCCTGAAGCAGAATGGCACTTTGAGTTCAAACAGTGCCCAACCCTGGGCAGTGCCCTGACCAAATGTGTCTGTCAAAAGGAAGTTAAGCTACACCCATCCTTTGTTCTTGATTTCTTTGCTCTTGCCGAACACAGCTTCTCATAGCAGACATCCCATTTACTCTAAAACTAGTCTTTCATCCACCCAAATGCAAAAAACCCACCCCAGTACTCTAGGTGAGCTGAACTGCACTCCATTGAAGGGTTTATATTCTGCTACTGAATGGAGTGAGCAGTTAGTCAGAGGCTTCACCCAGCAGATCACTTAAACAGCTGAGAGTCATGGCAAAATATATCTTATCTGGAGGGACCCCATTGTTTCAGCAAAGAAGCATAACTGCGTAATATTTTTTTAATTTGGTGTTATACTCAGCTTTTCATAAAAATTATAGATTTTTGTTCCTATTCCTTATAATTTATTATCTTTTATGTTTATTAAAAAGTTTAAATGAATAGGTGGCATGTGAGCAGATGGGACGTTATATTTTAAAGACTGTGAAACATGCCAAACCTTTAGGTAGAAAAGTAAGTCAACTTAGAAGGTGATGTAAGGAAAAAGGTCTTTATTTTAAGAAGGCAATGCAAGGCATTTATTATTATATTTGTTTTCCATGAAGACTCTGAGGGCATACGGCTCTGAGAGAGAAATAAATGGCAAAACTTTCCAGAAGCAAGAAATTCTTGTGAATTTTCAACATTTTGGTGCAGGCATCTTCAGACATTCCTGTGTGTTTTGTTCCACCTTTCATTCTGTACCTCCAGTCTGTGTTCCATGTATTTGCCTCAGCAAAAAATTTCATAGCAGAACAACTACATAGAATCTTTTCTGATAGCAGTCGTATCATGACTGAGGGGAAAGTCTGAACAACTTCCAACACATCAGAGGTAGAGATGGCAAATCTGAAAAAAACTCAGTTACACTTAAATCTGTATGATACTCAACGCAATTCAAACAGTGGGCAGATCTTGCCCATCAGAATCTGGAAAAGCAGCTACTTTTTGTCTGTGAACAAAATACTCATTGCAGCTAGCAAAATGGCTACAGAAAGTTTCAGATAGTTCCTGATAATATCTTGTGATGCACAACACTGGTGTGAGCAAAAAATCATTATAGAATTAAAGAATGGATTTTTTTTACTCCAGCTCCTAATTTTTGAGAGAAGTCTTCAAAACTTGACTTATTTTTACTTGAAAATAATGTTTTTCAGTTTCTTCTAGTTTGAGTACAGTATGATGATAAAAATAAGCAGAATACTACTTTAAAAAAAATGCACCATTAAAATACCTGTGAAATATATGTCTTCTCTCGTAATCATGCATAGCAGAAACAATGGTTTATGTATCCAATTAAGAAATTGATCTGAACAGAAATGTGAATGATGTATAGTGGCATTCTAAGGAAACAGAAACACATCTACAGATGGTTCTTGGTCAGGGACACTGTCCAATGGACTGAACTGGTAGTATTTTAAAGACAGAGGCTTACAGTTATGCTTTTACAGTTAAAAACATGGATTAAATTTTGACTGTGTGGACATACAAGCTTTTGACAGGCATTTATCATGTACATTGAACAAAAAATGTTTTATGTACACTTGCAGGAAGATAAGAAAGGACACAAAAAAAGGACAAAAGCAATTTAAAAAACAAAAAAATGAATTCTCAGTGTTATCATTATAGTAATGCAATAGTTTCTCAGGTGATTTTTGCCTGGTTTTTGTTGTCCAGTGCATCAAGGTGTGGAACAGCAACTACAAATAGAGGAGTACAGAGAACTACTCTTCAGAAGAAAATAAACCCTTAAAGAGTTAAGTTAGATAAAGAATTCAGAGTGTGGGATTTTGGTCTAGTACTTTCCTGCATGGTATGCAGTTACTGTAAACATGTTTTTTATTACATTGCATTAATACATGTACATACATTATTTTTAAAATAAGAATTAGGAAGATGATCACAAACACAGCTGATACTCCTAGAAGTCTGATAATACTCACAGTTGTCTGTTCAGTCTGTCTAGCCATGAGTGAAACACAAAGATTAGACAGATAAATATAAAGGGATTTCTCACTCTGGAACACAATTTATAATGAATGCATCAAATTCTGTTAGGCAACAGGAGAAGGCTTGGGTTGTAACAGAGGCCGCATTAATGTAAGGGTTCTTAGAGGAGCCTGGCACATTGAAGTGGTGCTTACCACCTCCAGGTGTTAGACAAGCTGTTCAGAACTTTGAAGAATGAAGTTTTACTTGCTTGCACATAAAACTCTAATTAGTGTGCATCAGATTCACAGACTTGACAAAAAAACCCCAGAGTAATTATCATCTGCCTACTCAGATATTGCTGAAGATATTCTTATAGTGTGAAAGAACTTCTGTCTTTTGAGAAAATTTGTTGGTTTAAGTAAAATAGATTTAGTGTATAGTTTATAATTCATAAAATCTAGAGGGAATATAGAATTTGCCTATGAATTATATTTGTAATAAAAACTGAAGCAACAGAAAAAACTAATTATTCATTTAATATGAATGATCTCCATAGAGGAAAAGGTGTCTCATCGGGTGTGCAAGGAATTAAACAGACACTGTCAAAGCTAAGACCAAGAATAATAAGTTTACAAAATACATTTTATTTTCTTTACCTGTTCCCTGTAGTCACAGTGTTAATATCAACTTTCATTCAAATTTGCCTCAGGCCTATTTTCCCAGACTACTTTTTTTTCTTTTTTTCTAGAGCAGTTTACAAATCTGGAAGATCCTTATACAGTTTAAAAAGGAGGAGATGCATTCCTCATGTCTCCCAGAGTCCATTTCTGGGAGCCATCTGCAGTCATTTTTACAGTAATAAAGGGTTGTATTCAGAATTGCTGGTAAGTGATGCAGGAAGACAGTCAAGAATGAAGCCTGTTTGTTTGCACTATTCATTTTAAGGGAGACTAAGCCTTATCTTGGAAGCTCATAAAGGACTTGTGATTCCTGACGACACTCACTAAGGTTCTGGTAGATTTTATATTGATACCTTATTTCCAAACTAAGAGGAGAACTGTATCTTCTTCCTAAGATATACTCTGTGATATGCACATTTGGCTGAGAAAATGTGGAGTTTGAGATTTCATTTAACTCATTAACAGCTGTGTCAGTTGTTTTTTGGTCTGCATTCACCACCACTGTGCTCTATACACTCATTATTTTTCTCATGAATGCAAATTGACTTGCTAGCAGTTAACCTCACTGGTGTCAGTGGCTGCCTGAAAAAGGGTGATTCAAATGGGCTGCATGTGTCTGGGGAAGACATGATGATGGTGCTGCCTCCTTGTTGCTCTTGTCAGGGGGATCTCTGTCACATTGCACTGCACAAAGCTGTTTTATTTTTTCACAGCCTCAGCAAGCAAGGTAGGCTCAGTGACCTCAGTAAAGCAGACAAATGTGGTTTTCTTCCCCAAAGCTGAAAATTAAATGCATTATTTTGTCCTCATACTGGGTCATAAAAAAATCAATTTTATGTCAGCAACAAAGCTGCTCACTGAAGTGTTGTCTTCCATGGCCAGCTGGGAGTCCTGAGGCTGAGCAAAACCCCCTCTCTGCAGGGATATCTCATGGATCTGCCTCCTCCATGCCTGCGCCCAGAAAGTACCTGTTCCTCTTTTTCCTTGCATCTCCTGCGCCTAGCCCTACCCAGGGACTGTGTTACTGCCCAGGGAAAGGTGACACAAGGTGGTGCTGTCCCTCCCGGGGTTTCCTCTTGGCTCTCAGATCTGTGCTGGGGAAGGCTTCTGCTAGGCTGGTTTGTCCCCAGCAGGTGCAGAGGTAGATGGGGGTGGGCAGGGGTGCAGGCTGTGTAATACAGGGGCTGTGGGGCTGACTTTTCTCTACCCTCTGAACCAGTCAGTGCAAACGGGACCATGGAAAAGCTACCTTGTCACTGGAACTGAGACAGTGTGGATTTTTCTGCAATCATCTTCGCCTCTTTTCAAAGTCAGTCCTACTTATATAAGACCTGGTTATTTAGATTCTTGTTGCCAAAATGTGAACTATGGGGATTGATCATCTTCCTGGGACATCAGTGGAATTTTTTTAGCCTGCTTTTTAGTAAGAGTATGTAGGGGGCAAGAATATANTGGGGATTGATCATCTTCCTGGGACATCAGTGGAATTTTTTTTAGCCTGCTTTTTAGTAAGAGTATGTAGGGGGCAAGAATATAAGAAAATAAATATAGTGTAGAAAGGAATCTCACCCCTAAGGAGTTGCAGCTGGGCCAGTTATCAAAGATTAGGAGCAGGCCTGACTTTAACAGGCCACAGCTGTAACCAATGAGAAGAAGATGCTATAAAAGAGTGGGGTGGCTGGTTGGAAAGGGAATTGGAGTCAGTTGGCTGCTTTGTGAAGAAGAAAGGGTCAGTGCTGTGAGGAGCTGCCCAGGAGAAACACCAATAAGGTGTGAAACTTTTGTGATAAGGAGACAACAGTATGGAAGCCCTGCAATAAGATAACAAGAAGACTATGTTCACAGTCTGGATATGCAAAAGTTTCTACTGTGTGTGTCTACTGAATGAGGAGTAGTACTTGGAAAACTTCTGAGGCTCGAAAACCTTTTTTCTTCTAAAAGTATTTGTCCAAAGTAGACTGTGTAAAAAAAATTCTTCACTAGACAATTTTTATCATTGTCAGACAATTTTTATCATTGTGGCTGCTAGAGCAGGATCTGACAGGGAAAATGGCTTGCTGAGAATGGTAAATATTGTTACAGTTAGAATGTAGTGTGCTTAGACTCCACCCGCTCTGTAATCCTACAGTTAATTTATCTGTTACTATTAAACCTAGGGATACTACTGCAAACAGTGGACATCCTGTGTCAGGTTAGCACAATCTCCATGGGGACCTAAGGTGTATTACAAACCTACAAGACTGAGTGGTAGACAAGTTACAGTTTCTCATACATCAGTGGTGTCAATCCTTGAGAATTTAGCTCTAGTATATTAATACAAATAGAGGGCACTTTGGGTAGTATCTACTTTTCCTAGTCTAAAGTGCTCTGTAAGTCAATTCTGTAAGCTAATGGGATGGTAATGGATCAATAGTAATGTCATGAGAAAATGCCACTGTAGCACACAGAAGCCAGCAGATTAGCTGATTAATGCTCCATCAGTCATCTGCTACAATAGAAATAGTCGTTATGAAAGAACTCCAGTATGTTATCTCTTTAGAAAATAAACATTTGACACTGATTTCTTTTTTCACTTTTTTTTGCCTTTTTTTTTCCTTTATTCTCCTGAAAGTGTTGGAATGTTCCCTAAATGTATTTATGAAGCCATCAGATGCATTGTCCACACACAAGGCTAGAAAAAATAATCTCCAGTCATAACTGTTTTTCAGCCACTGAGGGGCTTCTCTGAGAAACACAGAAAGTGAATCTTTCCTTGTTTCTCATGTCTCTCTGGTGTCCATAAGACAAATGAAATGTCCTTTCAGGGATTACCTAGAGAGGGATTGCTTTGCTTACCATTTGGGGCTGTACAAAAGGGCCATTCTGTCCCTCACTTTTTGAACCACTGAATAATTGTTAATTATACCCAGGAGTATGAAGAACACAAGGGCATAAGGATATGAGTCATGTAACTATTATCAAAAACGTTAAACTTTGGAAGACAAAACTGAAATATGATTGAAAATCTCAGTAAACATAAACCAAAACTAAGTGAAGTGTCACTCAGAAACCTGAGAAAGCCAAATGACTCCCCAGCCAAATGTAATGGAAAACACATTATCACTGGCAAGTGCTGAATGCTTTGCCAAGGGGACAGGAAAACCTTCATTATCTGAGGAAAGCTTAGGAAGACTTTAATAATTATCATATGTTAATAATAGTAAATTACAGAATCCTACCAGTGATAGTTCCTTACACCCTTGAGTTTTTCTTCCTTCTGCCTTCAGATGGCTGCCAACAGTAAAGATTTTGGTCTCAGGGCTGTTTCCAGGGAGACCCCTTTCCAGCTGCCTGCTCTCTGCAATGGAGCCTTGGTGATCCTCCTGGAGCCTCCTCCTGGTACTACACCTGCAGCTCCAGCATTACCAGCTGCTTCCCAATGCTTCTGCCTTATCATTTACTGTGTCACACTGCCTCTGTGCTCAGTCTGTTCAGTGTCCAGGCTGTCCTATNAAGACCTGGTTATTTAGATTCTTGTTGCCAAAATGTGAACTATGGGGATTGATCATCTTCCTGGGACATCAGTGGAATTTTTTTTAGCCTGCTTTTTAGTAAGAGTATGTAGGGGGCAAGAATATAAGAAAATAAATATAGTGTAGAAAGGAATCTCACCCCTAAGGAGTTGCAGCTGGGCCAGTTATCAAAGATTAGGAGCAGGCCTGACTTTAACAGGCCACAGCTGTAACCAATGAGAAGAAGATGCTATAAAAGAGTGGGGTGGCTGGTTGGAAAGGGAATTGGAGTCAGTTGGCTGCTTTGTGAAGAAGAAAGGGTCAGTGCTGTGAGGAGCTGCCCAGGAGAAACACCAATAAGGTGTGAAACTTTTGTGATAAGGAGACAACAGTATGGAAGCCCTGCAATAAGATAACAAGAAGACTATGTTCACAGTCTGGATATGCAAAAGTTTCTACTGTGTGTGTCTACTGAATGAGGAGTAGTACTTGGAAAACTTCTGAGGCTCGAAAACCTTTTTTCTTCTAAAAGTATTTGTCCAAAGTAGACTGTGTAAAAAAAATTCTTCACTAGACAATTTTTATCATTGTCAGACAATTTTTATCATTGTGGCTGCTAGAGCAGGATCTGACAGGGAAAATGGCTTGCTGAGAATGGTAAATATTGTTACAGTTAGAATGTAGTGTGCTTAGACTCCACCCGCTCTGTAATCCTACAGTTAATTTATCTGTTACTATTAAACCTAGGGATACTACTGCAAACAGTGGACATCCTGTGTCAGGTTAGCACAATCTCCATGGGGACCTAAGGTGTATTACAAACCTACAAGACTGAGTGGTAGACAAGTTACAGTTTCTCATACATCAGTGGTGTCAATCCTTGAGAATTTAGCTCTAGTATATTAATACAAATAGAGGGCACTTTTGGGTAGTATCTACTTTTCCTAGTCTAAAGTGCTCTGTAAGTCAATTCTGTAAGCTAATGGGATGGTAATGGATCAATAGTAATGTCATGAGAAAATGCCACTGTAGCACACAGAAGCCAGCAGATTAGCTGATTAATGCTCCATCAGTCATCTGCTACAATAGAAATAGTCGTTATGAAAGAACTCCAGTATGTTATCTCTTTAGAAAATAAACATTTGACACTGATTTCTTTTTTCACTTTTTTTTGCCTTTTTTTTTCCTTTATTCTCCTGAAAGTGTTGGAATGTTCCCTAAATGTATTTATGAAGCCATCAGATGCATTGTCCACACACAAGGCTAGAAAAAATAATCTCCAGTCATAACTGTTTTTCAGCCACTGAGGGGCTTCTCTGAGAAACACAGAAAGTGAATCTTTCCTTGTTTCTCATGTCTCTCTGGTGTCCATAAGACAAATGAAATGTCCTTTCAGGGATTACCTAGAGAGGGATTGCTTTGCTTACCATTTGGGGCTGTACAAAAGGGCCATTCTGTCCCTCACTTTTTGAACCACTGAATAATTGTTAATTATACCCAGGAGTATGAAGAACACAAGGGCATAAGGATATGAGTCATGTAACTATTATCAAAAACGTTAAACTTTGGAAGACAAAACTGAAATATGATTGAAAACCTCAGTAAACATAAACCAAAACTAAGTGAAGTGTCACTCAGAAACCTGAGAAAGCCAAATGACTCCCCAGCCAAATGTAATGGAAAACACATTATCACTGGCAAGTGCTGAATGCTTTGCCAAGGGGACAGGAAAACCTTCATTATCTGAGGAAAGCTTAGGAAGACTTTAATAATTATCATATGTTAATAATAGTAAATTACAGAATCCTACCAGTGATAGTTCCTTACACCCTTGAGTTTTTCTTCCTTCTGCCTTCAGATGGCTGCCAACAGTAAAGATTTTGGTCTCAGGGCTGTTTCCAGGGAGACCCCTTTCCAGCTGCCTGCTCTCTGCAATGGAGCCTTGGTGATCCTCCTGGAGCCTCCTCCTGGTACTACACCTGCAGCTCCAGCATTACCAGCTGCTTCCCAATGCTTCTGCCTTATCATTTACTGTGTCACACTGCCTCTGTGCTCAGTCTGTTCAGTGTCCAGGCTGTCCTATCCATCCCCACAGCTCAGGGGCAGAGCTATGCCTGTTTCTGTTCTCCATTTCTCCAGGCAATGCCTGGCTGAGGTATGATGGCTCCACAGCCAAGATTGTCTCTGGGCAGCAGAGTCCAGACAAAAGAAAGAGCATGTCCTGTGTCCAAAGCCTGGGTTTCAGCTCTGTGAGGGCACTTCTATCCCTGAGTGCCAGGGATAGATCCTTCTGCTTAAAAATGCATCTCAAATCTTGCCCTGTGGCCCTTGGCTCTGAACAGGAATTTAAATTCAGGTGTTTTAAAATAACTCATCTTTTTTTAGCATCCTTATTTTCTTTTTTTTTTTCCTGCTGGTCACTGTCAGCTCCTGGAAACCGTTGCTGCCTCAATTTCTTACCATCAAGAGCCTTAACAGCTGCACTCCATGATTGTCTTGGGGAGATCACTGCTGTAGGCAGTGAGGGGAAACTGGGAGAAGGTAGTTCTGGCTGGAAGGTCTGTCTGTGGGTGCCATCCTCATCTGCCAGAGGCAGCAGCAGCAGTGCTGTGGCAGCTCATTCATGGCCTCTGGAAGGGGCATCTGTCTCTTCAAGTGTCATTCAGACTTGAATGACTATTGCATCTCCTCCAGGGAAGACACCAGATGGAAGTGTTCTGAATGCCAGATTTGACTACAGGTTGCCAGCAGGACCATGCTGGGTCAGACATGAGGGCTCACTAGCTTATACCAGAAATTCAAAGGATTTCTGGCCAAACCTCGTGCTGCTTGGCCTGAAATCATGCAGAAGCTGCCTGACTATTTCATCCCCTCCTGTGTGTCCTCTGTAGATGGCATCAGAGCTCTCTCCATCTGTGAGCTGAAGCCTTCAGGGCTAATGATGCTTTTGTCATTTTCAGTATTGGGTAATTGTCAAGTGTGAGACTTTTAAAATTACCACAAACCTGCTCTTTGCTGAAGTAGAACTAGTTGATTCACACAGCAACAAACAGAGAATGTCACTGGTCCTCAGGATGCTCCTGCAGAGTCTAGATTTTGCAGTGTAGACCTGTGGCATGAGGCACATTATCTCCCATGAAATACCAGGGTGAATCATACAGGTAATGTCTACAAAAATATGAAGTGTAAGAAGATGCTGTGACTAATTTAGTTTTAAGTATGATGCAAAATTATCCTCACAGAATCAGAAATTACCTATCAATGTTAGTGTGCCTTTGGGTGTTCTCACTGCAGAAGCATGTGTGGAATTAGTATCTTACTAACTCATTCTTGGTTCTATAAACATTATTTCCCATTAAAAAATCTCTCAAGGGCATGACCTACTGAACCACATTCTTCCATGCAGTCTGAAGCATTATCTGTACGATAACCATTCTGTCATTGGAACGCAAGACACCGCACGATTTTGGATGATTAGTATCCAAAATCATTCAACCACAAGACAAGGATCCTTGGTGAGAAAACCCATGAGCTTGATCATCCTTTTATTACCTGCTAAAATGTTCTCATTTGCCTTCCCTCTGCAAAATTTAGCTCTCAGTACTCAAAGAGATTAAATTTCAGAATTTAAATTTCAGACAAGATGTTTTCACAAAAATAAATCTGTATTGTGTAAAAGGGAATGGGTTGGGACGGGGGACATGGGGCTGCATCCAGCTGGAACCAACTCTAGGACAGACCAACAGGCTTGATTTCCCACCTGACTGAGGCAAGGTTGTGGCAAAAGAGCAAAGTGAATCCTCTCTGATTTAACCAGCTGATACAGACTGGATGTCTCAGTCAGTCCATCTGGGGCAGAGGGTGAAGGAAGCTGTGTGGAGCACTCAGTTGGAAGCGCCTTTCCAAGGTCTGAACAATTGCCCTCCCTGTGAATTTTCATGACTGGCTGTGTGAAGGCAAGAAGACATCTTTCAAAATACTTTTTTGTGAGATGGAAATGAGCAGTAATCTCTGTAGCTGCCACGAGACTGGCGGTGGCAAAATTGTGAGCTAACCTATCTGGCCTTTTCCTAGACAAAGCATCTCTGTGTCTTGTATACAGAGAGCTGGGAATGTCTGCCTTGCAGGAAGGAAGGGTGGAATGTTGCATCACCTTTCTTGTCTCTTCCCAGGGAAGAACACTGGCTCATGGATATTCCAGAAGGAACAGACTGGCGGATTCAAATATTGCTTAGGGTAATGCTGTGTCCTCATGATGCACATTGGGCCAGATTTGTTTTGGAAACTTGCTTTTCCAGAGTGGTCTGGCTGGCATACTAATTATTCCCTACTCTTGGCACTTTCTTGCTCTGACTGTATGTCCTTCTGAAAGCTGTTGACAAGACCTACACACCACCCAGCAGAGCCTGGCCTGCACACTGATCTATGCACACAAAATTGTATTTGCTGAAGTTCACAGTGTGCAAGTGGGTGCTGGACAAAAGAACTAGCTGAAAATACAAACCGGGAATAATTGTGGTTGGCACCACTGCAGCCATCAGAGTGAAATTACTTTCACAGATCATCCACAGAGAGGCAAACCTGAAAAAATCCTTGGATATTTTATTTGCAAAGATTACCCTGACATTCTGTCACTTTAGGCAGTGCAACCTTATTGAAGACTTTTGACTGTTCTCAAGAGAGGCTGCTCTCTGGATTTGTTTAAGTCAAATGTTGTAGTACTTGATGTCTTGTCTTCCCCTTTCCTTAGGAAACATTCTTAGGCTGTCATTGCTTTTGCTGTCCCCAGTCTGAATTAAAAATAACTCTTTATGTGAGGAAAGGCAGGTGCAACTATTCTGCCATTATATTCAGTGGCAATGTAGGAACCCTGGGAGAAGCAGAGGTTTTGAAATGGATGAAGAATGTCTTTACAGGACTGATTTTCGTTGTTTCCATGGCTTCTTTTCTGCTTATTTTCACATATGAGACCTCTCTTTGAACTATTTTGCTGTTAGTGAATTTTCCACACAATATTAGCCTTGAATAGAGATTATATTTTTTAAGTGTCCATTTAAATTCAGAGTGCATTTCAGTGTCTCATCTGCTTCTTCAGGCTTCTAGTTCAAGGATAGTTCTGAAATCTGTTGTGATGGCTCCACAGCCAAGATTGTCTCTGGGCAGCAGAGTCCAGACAAAAGAAAGAGCATGTCCTGTGTCCAAAGCCTGGGTTTCAGCTCTGTGAGGGCACTTCTATCCCTGAGTGCCAGGGATAGATCCTTCTGCTTAAAAATGCATCTCAAATCTTGCCCTGTGGCCCTTGGCTCTGAACAGGAATTTAAATTCAGGTGTTTTAAAATAACTCATCTTTTTTTAGCATCCTTATTTTCTTTTTTTTTTTCCTGCTGGTCACTGTCAGCTCCTGGAAACCATTGCTGCCTCAATTTCTTACCATCAAGAGCCTTAACAGCTGCACTCCATGATTGTCTTGGGGAGATCACTGCTGTAGGCAGTGAGGGGAAACTGGGAGAAGGTAGTTCTGGCTGGAAGGTCTGTCTGTGGGTGCCATCCTCATCTGCCAGAGGCAGCAGCAGCAGTGCTGTGGCAGCTCATTCATAGCCTCTGGAAGGGGCATCTGTCTCTTCAAGTGTCATTCATACTTGAATGACTATTGCATCTCCTCCAGGGAAGACACCAGATGGAAGTGTTCTGAATGCCAGATTTGACTACAGGTTGCCAGCAGGACCATGCTGGGTCAGACATGAGGGCTCACTAGCTTATACCAGAAATTCAAAGGATTTCTGGCCAAACCTCGTGCTGCTTGGCCTGAAATCATGCAGAAGCTGCCTGACTATTTCATCCCCTCCCGTGTGTCCTCTGTAGATGGCATCAGAGCTCTCTCCATCTGTGAGCTGAAGCCTTCAGGGCTAATGATGCTTTTGTCATTTTCAGTATTGGGTAATTGTCAAGTGTGAGACTTTTAAAATTACCACAAACCTGCTCTTTGCTGAAGTAGAACTAGTTGATTCACACAGCAACAAACAGAGAATGTCACTGGTCCTCAGGATGCTCCTGCAGAGTCTAGATTTTGCAGTGTAGACCTGTGGCATGAGGCACATTATCTCCCATGAAATACCAGGGTGAATCATACAGGTAATGTCTACAAAAATATGAAGTGTAAGAAGATGCTGTGACTAATTTAGTTTTAAGTATGATGCAAAATTATCCTCACAGAATCAGAAATTACCTATCAATGTTAGTGTGCCTTTGGGTGTTCTCACTGCAGAAGCATGTGTGGAATTAGTATCTTACTAACTCATTCTTGGTTCTATAAACATTATTTCCCATTAAAAAATCTCTCAAGGGCATGACCTACTGAACCACATTCTTCCATGCAGTCTGAAGCATTATCTGTACGATAACCATTCTGTCATTGGAACGCAAGACACCGCACGATTTTGGATGATTAGTATCCAAAATCATTCAACCACAAGACAAGGATCCTTGGTGAGAAAACCCATGAGCTTGATCATCCTTTTATTACCTGCTAAAATGTTCTCATTTGCCTTCCCTCTGCAAAATTTAGCTCTCAGTACTCAAAGAGATTAAATTTCAGAATTTAAATTTCAGACAAGATGTTTTCACAAAAATAAATCTGTATTGTGTAAAAGGGAATGGGTTGGGACGGGGGACATGGGGCTGCATCCAGCTGGAACCAACTCTAGGACAGACCAACAGGCTTGATTTCCCACCTGACTGAGGCAAGGTTGTGGCAAAAGAGCAAAGTGAATCCTCTCTGATTTAACCAGCTGATACAGACTGGATGTCTCAGTCAGTCCATCTGGGGCAGAGGGTGAAGGAAGCTGTGTGG
>WBNQ01054859.1:1495-15640 GCA_013401375.1 Spizella passerina | reverse complement strand
AAGAGTGAGTAAACAGAGATAACGGGTGAGAAGGGTGGCTGGTGCCCTCGATATTCAGTGGAGGAGAAGATCTCTCCTTTTGAGACCCCTTGGCCCCAGGGGGTGAAATCTGGGGGGGGCAGGTGTCCCAAAGGTGAGACTGTGCTTTTTTTTTTGGAACTGGACAAAGCACCCTTAAAAGGACCCTAGAAGCAGCTCTGGTCAATGTGCAGTGGTGAGAGCACTGGACATGGAAGGAAGAAGTAACGATGGCAGATGTACTCCAGGCGGTGCCACGAGTGACATGGAAACACACGAGGTTTCAATGGTGTTTCCTGGGGAAGCCTGTGGCACAAGAGGGACTACTCACCCCTTGATGAACTGAGAATTGATTATCTGAAGGGTGGTGATGGACCAAGAGTTGTTGATCTGAGGGATGGATGTATTGGAAATTTGGTGGGGGGAGGAGGGGTGTTTTTGGAAGGTTTTCATTCTTTCTGTGTGCTTCTTTTTACATATCGTTGCAGGTTAATAAAGTTTTCTCTTCTTTATTCTTAAGTTGGACCTGTCTCACTCTATTCCTGGTCACATCTCACAGCAGACACCAGGGAGAATGTATTTTCATGGGGGCACTGGCATTGTGCCAGCATCAAGCCATGACAATATATTGGCCGTGTGCTCCTGTAAAGATCTTTCTGTTCCCCTGAAATCTAATTGCTTAAAATACTGTCTTGATGCCTGAGCACCTTTGAGTGAGTGAGTGAGTGTCTTTCAGTTTATTCTCCCTTCACCCTTGCTAGCTTTCAGATAAGGAGACAGCTAAAGCTGAACCTGAGTGCTACCATGTTTCTTGTGTTTTATGGTTTTTTTCCTTTTATTTGGTTGGGGTTTTTTTAACATGACATGGCAGGAGAAACATGCAGAAGAAAACAATTTCTCAAGTTGCATGGCAGGTTAGTTGTAGAATTAGTTGTGAAACTGAAGCCTTGCTCTTTTAGCTTTTGGAACACATAAAAGCTAATTAAGATCTCGTTTTTAGAGTAGATACACTGCTGAGGAGGGCAAGACATGAGGAAGTGCCTGAGTTTCTCTCTGCCTTTTCTTTTTTAAAAAAAAAGGAAGTTCTGCTTGTGCATGTGCTCAAGTTTGTTACTTTCAATAGCAGGTCTGCTCTGTGCACCAGGACAGATGCTTTGACAATAAGGAGAAAAGGCAGTATTAATAGGTTACTGAGTTTAGAGCAGAGGTGAGGAGTAGACAGTATTTTGCTCCATGCTTGGACTCAGGCCCTCTGAGGCTATGCAGATTTAGTAGGCTGCTGCTAAGATTTGGAAGTGCCAGGCTGTGCAGAGTTAGAAAGGAAGTGTTCTGTATGGCTTAGTTCCGCTGTCGTCTAGCTGTGGTCCCTCTAGACTTGCATAATCTAGGAGTATCTTCCTAACATGGTGGTGTTGGCTGTTCTTGCTGGGGTCTGCCTTGAGACTGGCAGCTGTCTGATAAGACTCCTGATTCACATCACTGATTTCTTGCCAAGAACTCCAAAACATTTCATATCCCACCTGTCCTAGGACTCAGGCTCCCTTGTTGTTTTTCAGACATTTCTGACTGCTGCTACTGTACTTGTGGCCAGCTACCTGTAACTTTCTCAGCTTTTATTCTCGGAAGCTCTGCCTACCTTGGTTTTGCCTCAGTTAACTCTATACAGCTGATGGGAGTTTCAAGGCTGTTTTACGGGCAGTATATCAAGCAGATATCAGAGCTGATGTGGAATACCAGGACTGTAGTGAATGCATACCTTGAATTTGCTAGTTCATGGAGATGGACTCCAAAACTCCTACTGCAAACTTCTGGTTACTAACTGGAAACTATTGTTTGCATGCTCCTCTGTTTCCAAGTTACCACCCTGGTGAATTCCTAGACTTCTTATTAGCACCTTATCAAATATACTTGGTGTTTGCTGGAGTGCTGTTACACAGCACTTACTCTGAAATGGAGCCTGGCACCTCTCCAATTCCAAAACATATACTGGGAGTTTGAAGCTCTACTTCCAGCCTCCTTGGTTGCTATTTTATGATTATTGCTCTTAACTTTATCCACCTACAGATGAAACCAGTTTGCAGTGTAATCTGAAAACTTAAAATAGATCTGCATGAGCTTCTACAAACTTCTTCATTCTCTGACTAGATGAGAACTTAGACTGGCACCATGTATTGTTCTTACAGGAAGCTGGAGGTAAATTCTCAGTTTTGGGAGAGACTGAAGACTGTAGAAAGTCAAACTGAAGTTGGTGAACATGGGAGACAGTGTCAGTATGGATGGGTTGATCTCTGCTCCTATCTATGGGATGCAAAAATGACAGTCACAGGGAAGTTGAGGCTAGAAGCCACTTCTGCATATTGTCTTATCCAACCCTTTGGCTCAGATAGGCCAGGCTGCCCAGGATGCTGTGAAGTTGTTTTTTGAACAGCTTTCTGGGCATCCTGTTCTGCATCCGCTCACCCACAAAGTAAAATATCTTTTTCATGTTTAAGTGAAACCTCCAGTACTTAAGTTTTCACTAAAAAGAGTCTGTTACTTCCTTCTGTACATGGTTCTATAAAATATTTATCCTTACTGATAAGATTCCCTGAGCATTATTATCTCCAGGCTGTTTGCCTTCTTTGCCTTGAGGCATGTTGTTGGCTCTTGGTCAACTTTTCCATCGCTGTCTGTGGGTTTTTTTTTTCATTTCCTGTGCCAAACTGCTTTTCAGTTGATCAACCTCCAGCACACAATTCTGCATGGGGTTGCTCCTGGCAGGTGCATGACTTTGTGTTTCCTCTTACTGAATTTTTTTAGGCATCCTACAGCCCATTTCTCCAGCCTGTTGTGGTCTTCGTCAATGACAGCACAGACCTCTGATCAAGGATTCTATACCGTTGTGTACTCTCAGTACACTTGCTGAGGATGTACCCTGTTCCATCATTTAGGTCTTTAATGATTACAGTTGCCTTCCTGTTTAGAAATGGGAAAGGGTGCTTTCATGGTATCTTGCACCATAGGTGCTCTAGTACTGTTGTGAAACTCAGTGGTCTCTATGAAACAACTACAGCCAGTTTCTTGAATTGAACTTCTTTTTGAACAAGATGAAGGATGGCTAGCAAGTTAGAACAAACACTTGAATCAGCATAACTATTTTAGTACCATTACTTTTTCAATCTCTCCTGGTAAAGCTAAACATAGCTTCCACTGTACCACAGTGTTATTACTTTGTGGTTCTTACTTCGGCTTAATGGAGGGAGGGGTGTATACTTTGAGGTTGAATTCAGTATTGCACAGCTTTCATAATATTTTCAACAGGATTGCTTCATACATAATGAGATAGAGTATTGGAAACATATTCAGAACGTACATAGAGCAACTTGGTTCTTCAGACAGGTTTCAGAAGGATGAGTCTTGGACTAACTTGGCAGCCATGGTGGAAAAAGTTATGCTTGATGTTGAGAAGGAATCCTCAAACCTTAACTTACCCAAGTGCCCTAAACTTACCCAAGTAGCTGAATGTTTTCCAACATTATTCATGGATAGGAAGGGATAACCACTTTGATAACGAATTTCTCTTATTACCGTTGTATGGGGACCTCCTCCTACTATCAGTGCTTCAGGAAGTATGTCCCTGTAATTAATGGTGGGAGGGGCAGAGGATAAAGAATGAAGGTTTGCCATTGACACACCTATCTGGGAGACCTCAGTTCCTAGATTTATGTGCAAATTGTTGTTCTGGTGTCTTCTAGCATAGTGGTGTACTCTTGTGGTATCTTAAACAGATGGTCTGGCTGTCACATGCTGCTCCAGCACTGAGTTGGGAGACTGCTCTCTGTAAAGTAGGTCAGGAGACAAGGCAGACAGCTCTTTTGGTGCAGTGGACTTAGTGCCACTGCAAGAAAATCTACTTGCCACACCTGAAATGCATATTTAAGATTGTAAATTGCATGTGCTTTAAGTCTGCGGAAGACTTTTTATAAGTCAATTTAAAATGTCATTTTATCTTGTGTATTTCTCAGAAATAACTTTGCTGAGGCTTGTTCTCTGCTGACCACGAGCAAGATCTTACATGTTGTAAGATTTGTACTGACTCTTTAAGTTGTGACTGAGTTGACTGCCTGAGCCTGGATTCCAGTGCACCTGAAATTTCCAAGATCTTGTGGCTGGGAAAAACTGCTTGCATCATTAGGATGTAATGGTGAAAAAAGGTCTGAATTCCACCATGGCAGCTGTAACTGTGAAGTAAA
The DNA here is from genome assembly GCA_013401375.1 of Spizella passerina. Classification (NCBI taxonomy): domain Eukaryota; kingdom Metazoa; phylum Chordata; class Aves; order Passeriformes; family Passerellidae; genus Spizella; species Spizella passerina. The sequence goes on along the minus strand of WBNQ01054859.1, from coordinate 11,390 downwards.
ATCTGTGGAAAGTTACTCTTAATGAATTATTGAAAAACAAGGGGGAACAGTTTCTAGTAAGCTGTAATTATTTTAATGAGCTGTCATTTCCGTTGCCAGTCCAACTTAAATGGCCTTCAAAAAGGGCAGGAAGGGAGACACAGAGGGAACTACTGACTACTCAGCCTCACTTCAGTCCCTGGAAGGGTGATGGAACAATGAATTTTGATAGCCGTCTTTATCCAGAGAGGATGAAAAGGTGATCAGAAGTAGTCAGCATGGATTCACTAAATCATGCTTGACCAACCTGATTGCTGGCTGTGAAGAAACAGCTACCTGTTGGATGAGCAGTGGATGTTGTCTTCAGAAAGGCTTCCAGCACTTCCCTATGAGTATGTCTCTTAAAACATACTCATAGGGAAGCTCAGGGAGAGTGGACTGGATGAGTGGACAGAGAGGTGGATTGAGAGCTGGCTGAACAGCAGATCCCAGAGTCATAATCAATGGCACATCTCTATTTGAGGGCCTGTCCCTAGTGGTGTCTCCCAGTGGGCCCGGTCCTGTTTAATTTACCCATCAATGACTTGGATGAAGGGCAGAGGCCTCCTCAGCAATTTCTCTGACAACACAAAGCTGGGAGCAGTGACCGATAGCCCAGAGGGCTGTGCAGCCCTTCAGAGGGCCCTCAGCAGCCTGGAGAGATGGGCACAAAGGAACCTTCTGAAATTCAGCCAAGGCAAGTGCAGGGTCCTGCAGCTGGGGAGGAACAACCCCAGGCACCAGCACAGCCTGGGGGTGACCTGCTGGGAAGCAGCTCTGTGGAGAAGGAGCTGGGGGTCCTGGTGGACAACAAGCTCTCCATGAGGCAGCAGTGCCCCGGTGGCCAAGAAGGCCGGTGACATCCTGGGCTGCATCATGAAGAGCAGTGCCAGCAGGCTGAGGCAAGTGACCCTGCCCCTCTACTCAGCCCTGGAGAGGCCTCACCTGGAATGCTGTGTCCAGCTCTGGGCTCCTCAGTACAAGAAAGGTATGGAACTCCTCCAGCAGGTCTAGCAGAGGGCATCAAAGAGGATTAAGGGAATGGAGCATCTCTTAGTGAGGAAAGGCTGATGGACTTGGGGCTTTTCAGCTTTGAGAAGAGGCCGCTGAGAGAATCTCATCAATGCTGATGAGTGTCTGAAGGGACAGTGTCAAGAGGATGGACCAGGCTCCTCCCAGTGGTGCCAAGCCATGCCACAAAGACCAGTGAAGCAGACACATGCATGAGAAGTTCCAGCTGAATACGAGGAAGAGCTTTACTGTGTAAGAGATGGAACATTGAACAGGCTGCTCATTGAGGTGTATTCTCACTAGAGATATCCAAGAACTGTCTGGGTGCAATAATGTGCAACATGCTCTGGGTTAATGCTGCTTGAGCAGGGAGGCTGGGCCAGATGACCCAATGTGATTCCTTCCAACCTTACCTATTCTGCGATTCTGTGTTTTGACAGGTGAATTTATGGGACAAATTCTACTTTATAGTAGAATTTGGTAGGTCAGGGGATGGAAAGAGATGTCATCTTCATCTGGAGGTGATGTTACAATACCAAAACTGTTGATTCTTCACCGGATATTTCGCTTAAATCAAGAGGTATTTATTAGAGTAAGCATTTAAGTGATACTGGTTAGTGGAATTAGGTGAAATGGTTCTGAAAATTGAGGCAATAATCCAAAGTTCATACAACAGGCAAGGATAGAGTTTAGCCAAGAGCTGTGATCAGTGTGGTCCAGAAAGCATAAATCCTGTTAGAGAGCATTATTGTCTTAGAGCCACATTCAGAGCTTCTACACCGTGACTTTTGTGAAGCGATACACAACAGGTGACATGGTACTTTGGAAGTGAAAATGGTGGTGTCTGTAACCCTTAAAGATGAGTTTCTCCTTTGTCGTCTTAGGTTTCTTGGTGGAGGACAAGCATTGCACAAACGTATGGGAACAAAGACATGGGAAAAATGTGTTGTACTCTGGTTTGCAGGAAAATGCAAAGAATGTAAAACGTAAACTTGTTTTTAGATCATGCCTCAAATTACAGAGACCTGTGAGAATGACAACCTCACTTCCTGTCTTGGAGTGATCAATAGTATTACTAGTGCAGTGATCTGTAGTGTTATTAGTTATGAGAGGCTTACAGCACTGAAGGACATGCTTTTGTCATGATTATCAGTCTGTGCTTTGACTTCATGCTGAGTTTAAGTCTGAAAAAGCTCCCCTACCTTAAAGTTTCTCTTTTCTCACTTTTCCAGTAAGCTTGAATGATTCTGTGTGTTCCTTGAAAAGGGATCCCTTGCAGACAGGTGTTGCTCAGGGGCTGGGAAGCCTCCTCCCCATCACTGGTGCAGATGGTGTTAGCAGCAGGCTAACACTTTGAGCTAACTCTGTGGTGAAAGTAGTGGCATCTGGTAGTGATAGACTACCCAGACAATAGAAGCTCATGATTTTCTGGGTGGAATCTTTGCTTTAGCTTTTCAGATGCTAGAATAATGCAAATTGAGTGAAATTTTTGAATACTGACAAGATGAAATTGTGGGTTTTGGATTGTTGCCCAGAAAATCTGTGGACATCTTTAATCCATGCCATTTATTGCAAGTGATCATCCTGACCTCTTCACAATTTGTATGATGACTCCCAGTGTGCTGACTAGCCTGCTTCTGGATCAGTATACTTCACTTGAAGCCATGTGTGCCTCTTATGTGCCTTTGTGGCTGTGATAAGCCTAGACTATTAACTAAAAGGTGTTTCTCTAGATAGATTAGTCTGTAGATCTCAAGTTATTGTGGTTTGGGCTGGCCCAATGCCAGGCACCCACAAAAGCTGTTCGCTCACCATCTCCTGCCATAGCTGAGCTGTGGAGAGAAAGAAAATTAATGAAGGGTTCATGAATTGAGGTAAGGACTGGGAGAAAACACTTCAAGGGAAAACCAGGCTCAACTTAAGTTACAAAGTGAATTTATGACTATAACAGAATTAGAGGAGGATAATGAGAAGTAAAATAAGCCCTTAAACACCTGTTTCCCCCAGCCCCTCCTTCTTTCCCACGGACAGCACAGGGAGACAGGGCATGGGATTTTGGTCAGTTCATCACCGAGATTTTTTTCCACCTCTCTGGGAGAGGAGTCCTTCCCCTGTCAGGCTGTGGGGTCCCTCCTATGGGAGACAGTTCTCCATGCACTTCCCCAGCCCGGGTCCACTCTCACAGACAGCAGCCACGCTGTGCCTGCTGCAGCATGAACTCCCCCTTTGGGCAGACGTCCTCCCAAAACTGCTGCAACATGGGTCACTTCTTCCATGGGGTGAAGTCCTCCAAGGACAGGCTGCTCCAGCAGGGAACAAGGGCCCTTTCCACCAAGTCTCCTCCTGGATCACAGCCTCCTCCAGACATCCACCTGCTCTGGCATGGGCACCACCCCATGGGCTGTGGGTGGATCTCTGCATCCCCCATGGATCCCCACAGGCTGTGGGGGGATCTCTGCATCCCCCATGGATCCCCACGGGCTGTGGGTGGATCTCTGCATCCCCCATGGATCCCCATGGGCTGTGGGTGGATCTCTGCATCCTCCATGGATCCTCACAGGCTGTGGGTGGATCTCTGCATCCTCCATGGATCCCCATGGGCTGTGAGTGGATCTCTGCATCCCCCATGGATCCCCACACGCTGCAGGGGCACAACTCTTTCACCATGGTCTCACCACGGCCTGCAAGAGGAATCTTGGCACCTCCTCCCCCTCCTTCTGACCTTGGTGTCTCCATGTTGTTTCCTTCACATGTTCTCACCTCCTTCTCTTCTCTGACTAGAAGCAAAAACCTGTGACTTTGTTTTGGTTTTCTTCTTAAATATGTTATCAGAGAGTTATTACCAACTTCTCTAGTTTTGGCCAGCAGCATGTCCATCTTCAGAGCCATCAAGGGTCGGCTCTGCTGGATACTGCGGATGCTTCCAGCAACTTCTCACAGAAGCCACCTCTGTGGCTCCATGGCTACCAGAAACCAGGCTGTGCAAAACCAATACAAAAGTCCATCAGTCTCTATAGATAATTTTCTTATTGTGAGGAAATATTTTGTGATTCCTTTTCCTCAGTTTTTCTCCTCAAAGCAGCAACTAAAGCAGTCATGCTGTGTGGGTTTTGGTTTGGGTTTGTTTGGTTTGGTTAGGTTAGGGTTGTTTGTGGCTTGTTTGGTTAGGTTGCTGTGTTTGTTTGGTTTGGTTAGGGTTGTTTTTTTTTTTTTTCTTTCAACAGATAAGCACTTTGTATATTTTATCCCTGTGAGAGCAAATGCCTTTCTACTGGAAAATGTCTTGTATATCAGCAAATGTGATAGAGGGATATCACTTAAATTGCACCTGCATAAACTAACTCTGAGAGCTTCTCCAAGAGTACACTCCTCCAGGTTTTCCACGGCATGAGATATGAACGTGAATTCTCCCCTCTAAGTATCTTTGCCTCTGGCCTCTGTTACTTGCACAGTGGTACCTTGTCAGTCTGACCTGCTCTCACAAAATCTTCACTGGTCTATGTCAGGAAAACTATTGCAAGTCATCTGAAACAGAGAGCATGAGGGAACCCACATTGTAGTGTATGCATATTCTATCTTGTTTAAATGAAATAATCACCTGGATACTACAGTGCTTTCCAGCCCTCTTAGCTCTTTCTCTCCTATTTCTTCTCTGTTTCTCCTCGATCCTTTGCATCCGTTCACATTGAAAAAACCCAGCATATTACTGTTTGCTCTCAAAAGCCAAATGAACAGTTTGGTGACACTGGGTAGCTAGATAACCGATGTAACTAAACCTGCTTCTAGAGAGTGGAGGGAAAGCCCCAACTTCTGCATGATATGTCTGCAGAGCTTTAACACAAAACTGTATGTCTCTAGGAGAAGGCAGCTTAGTTTGGACAAGCTTAATAAACTGTTCCATCTGTAATCAGATATAAATCTAGTGTCTTGTATTGGGAATGATTCCTAGTCATATGCAGGATTCAAGTTTTCCAGCTCATGGTCTGAAACCCTGGCTGCTGCTTTGTTATTTAGAAGGTCAGCGCTCAGCTTCTGAAAATGAAGCTTTAAACATAAAACACGGTTCCTTAGCCTTGTTTGTTGACAAGGTGCTCTTTAACATGTTGAAATGGTTTGTGGTGTTTTTGTGCACACAACTGCAGAATCCCACGTAACAAATAATATTACTGGAACAAAAACCTTTCCTACAGACATGGAACTTAACAGAGCTAGAGGTCATAAATTCCATTATTTTCTGAATGTTTCTAAGGACATGTAGCTTCTGCCATTTGTGGAGGCCTTTGAGCTCTGAAGATAGACTAGAATTGGTGCCTGTTGCCTACTACTGAAAACCATAGAAGGACAAAAAAAACCTCTAGCTCTTTTAAAGGAGCATCCAAGTTCTGCACAAATCTTAAACTCTCTTGCTTCCCATCAGGTCATAAGCACTTTTATAGTACTTGCTGCAGCTTAAACACAACTGAACTAATCATGCTGCACAATTGCCAGCCTGGCAGTTTGCTTAGGAAGACAGATTCAGCCTTCTGCAAGGACTCAAGTGCTCTAAAAACAAATGTAAAAGCTAGCCTTGTATCTGAAACTTCTTATTTTAAGAGAATAGCTCATCCTGTGGATGAGCTACCTCTTGATATTTACCGCTGTAAGGAAGCTATGGTAATCCTGCAGTTATTCCTTGCACTTTATTTCCTGTCTGAAGCATTTGGGGAGTGCTCATGTCAGCTTCATGGCAGTTAGTAAGTTCAAAACGTGTATTATACCTTTATATTTTGCCTTATTAATGTCTGCTGCAAATAGTAACCCATTTCATCTTCCAGATGCCTGTCCTCCAAAGGCATTTGGCCTTTCATGCACAAAGCAGCACAGTAACATGGCTTATTACTAGTATTGAAAGTCTTGTCTTAACTGTTGTAAACTGTTGTAAAACATCTATGAGATTCCACTCACATTTCTGAATTTGGAGTCTAACCTGAACCATATTTAGGTTAGACTAGTTGCACAGTTGCCCATCTGGACCACAGAAAGAAACCTGCTTTTTATGGACTGTGACAAGACAGACTTAATAGCCAGACTGACTGTATGAGCAGATAGTCTGATGTGGTACTCGACACTTTCTTCTGACGCTTTCTTTTGCCCTGGTGTGCAGGAATGCTGAAACTATGCTGTATTATAGCTGTGTCCCTAAAGACTTTAGCAACAGAGGTAGGAGATAGCTTATTGCTCTTCCTGAAAATGCTGTTTGCCAGAATGTTTCTGTGCCCACATTCTTGTTCTGTTTAGCTTAACTGGGATGACTTATTAGAAAACAAACCACAAAGTAAAATAATCCATCCTATGAAATTTGGCTGCTAACCTCAGAAACAAGGTGTGAATCCCATGACCTACATGAGAAGGCTTGGAAAATGCTTGCGTCAACCACGTGGTGCCTCTGCGAAGCTTGTTTCAGTGTTTCTCTGTCCAGCTGAAATGCAAAGAAGCACTATTCCAAGTATGATACCTGTATAAACAAGAATGATCCCAGGCCTTAAGCAGTGCCAAACTGCAGGCCATCATGATTAGCTGTTGCATCTTAAATTCCTTTTTTTTTCAGGGATGCTGAGGAGTGTGTCTCTAGCCAAATCTGACCTACAGAGCAGAAACAGTAGTTCAAATGATGAACACCAGAGCAAAGTCACCAGACTCATGGCTTGGCAGCACTCAGTACTCGGACACTTGTTTAAAATATTCTGAGAGCAAATTGGTCTAGTCTTTATCTAGCGGATTTTTGGCTAGATGAGCAAAATACCAATTGTATTGCTGAAACTTTACAGATGAAGCATGGCCCTGTTAAATTGGGTATTTTCTGCCTGACCCTGCAGTGCCCACAAACTTGGTTCATAATACCCTTCACAGCTAAGAAGTTTAAATTTCGCTTGGGTCCTCAGCAGCCCATCATTGTTCCTCCTCTACTGACACATTTTAAGAGCAAGAGGAATTCCTTTGATTTGTTCTTACTCTCTGTTCCTCTTAAAATGGCCTCAACCTTACAGTCTGATTTTAGATGATTATTGTAATGGAAATCACTGACCTCTTCGGAAAGTATCATCATCTTGTTCCTTGTGAGTAGATCCACATAAACTGTACCATCCCTTCCATTACTGGAGAAGGATATCAGGAGCTGGCACATGTGACAATTTACCCTTTTCCAGGACAGTAGGTCTAGACTAGAAATTGATTATCACAGTTCTTCAGTTTTTGTCAAACAACTTAGCACTGTCTTATTTGTGGATCAGTGTAGGAGTATGGTTTTTCTTCTTGAAAATGAACAGGGTTTTTGGCATTTAATTGTGGTGTTTGTGTTTTTTTTAAACCCAGTTGAGTATGACTGCCTTGTTCTTTCCATCCCTTCTGTGTCCACAGCATTCTCTCTTCTCTGCACTCTGTATGCCCACTTTGGTGCCTTAAATTACTGTTCAAAAGCAAGTGCAAGAGTCTGGGACATGTACTGTCTCAGACATGTGAAGAAACAGAAGTGACCTCTAAAAAACAAAATCTGATCTTCCTGCCTGATAGAGAAGGAAATTGAACATACATAATGGGGAAGTAAATGCATTTTCTTCTGTTGTTCTGTATCTAGCTGGTATTGAATAATAGTATTGTGTAGACTGAAATTTCACTAAACAGGTGAGTTTTCTGATAGAATACTATACACGGATGAGCTGATCTAGGTGTACTGGAAGATGCAGAAGTGCTTATTCTTTCTACATGGAGTTGACCTATACAAAAAATACCTGCATTCCAAACTTGCTAGGATAAGACAAGGAGTGTTATGAATAGATCTGTGAAAGCCAAGTTTGTAAGCTTTTATAGTGCCCTCAGGAATGTTTGTGTCTAAACCACTTCAGTTTTCCAGTCACTGGCTGCCCTTCCCCTATGACTTACTGTCATGTACTGAAGGTATGGAGATAAGAGTGTTCCAAAACCCAGCTATAATTGTGTGGAATTGTTGTCCTGCTTAACATGGCTCTGTCATTGTGTCTCTGTGAAATGAATGGCAAAAAGCAATGGAACACCTTGAAACAGAAGGAGGAAGTCTACAGCACTCTGAATTTCGGAAGTGAAGCAATGGGATTCTAGGAGCAGTGTAGGCCTGGCTCTCAGGTCTCTAAGTTATGCAGGGGTATTTAGGGTTAAGTGCACCTCTAAACAGCAACATTTCTAAATGTCTCTTAGTGTCACTCAATACTTGTTGAATGGGAGCAGTGGGCCTGCAGCATCACATGGGCTCAGGGTAACTCTTTGCAGAGGTGAGTTTATTCGTGCTTGGAAGACCTGGCTGAGCCACATCTTCTGCTTCTTCATGGACTGCTGCTTTGACAGCAAAGCTGTCTGGTTAAGCTGTACACTTGCTCAGGCAGGATAAGTGAAAACTAGCACTCAGTTTCTGGAAACTGTAATATTAACTAGTTGCTTGTAACTCAGCAGAAGATTCCATGGTCTTCACAATAAAANTCATACTGTAGCTACTATAGGTTGTGATCCAGGCCTTGCTACACCTTGTCCTGACCTATTTCAACAGATGACAAAGCTGTTTAGACTGTCCTGAGGAAGTGGGGGACAGAAACTAAGGATCTTTACTCTTTACTTTAGAAAAAGCTTTGAAACTTTGAAAAAATCTTTGTGGATGCTCACTAAGAAGTGAAGAATGTCTTGGCAAAACATGTTCTCCAAGCCACCCTGCCTGGCTAAGCAGGAGCAGCCGCCCCTCCTCTCTGCTGTGGGACTGCTCAGCTTTATGGCAGACTGAGTACTGTGAGTAACAGGTACTTTGACAAAAGGCTTTGAAAGCAGTAGGTACCTGCTGTGACCTGGACTGTGCTGGTCTCTTATATTACTACCTCGGAGAGTTACTTAAAACATGGATGGGCAGCTACTTGGTGCCCTAAAGGTGAAGCTGATGCATGAGCCACTGGCACTGAAGTCAGACACAGCTTGCTAGCTTGTTTATATAAAATGGATAATACTAGCCAGTATTTCAGATGCTTGTGGGTATGATAGTTCTACCAACAGGTAGAAACACGGTGGCTGCATATTTCCTTTCCTACTCAGCTCTGCAGGACATACTCCTCTTCCTGTGGTAAAAGCAGACTTACACAAATGGTGCAGTCTTGTTTCCTGAACACCAAAGAAAGAAAAAAAAATTAAATCACCCAAGTCTCATGGAAGAAAGGCTGGGAAATTAACATGACATGGAGGTGCTCTGATGGTAGGATTACAACCTGAGGTATCTTTGCTGTCATACTTCAAAGCCTGTCTCTTTCTAGCAATAGCATAAAACTTCAGCAAAACTGATCCTGCGTACTGTTAAATGAGGATTCAGCAGCTATATGTGTTGTTTCTAGTGCACTTATCTAGGAGGTTCCACCCTTTCAGGAGGAGAAGTTAGCTTCTAACTTGGCTTTCATCTACTGAAAAGTAGCCAAGTAGCAGGGTATGATGCCAGCTGTCTTTTCCAGGGGAGGATCCTGCAGATGAGGCAGTACACCACAGTAACACATCATCTCTCCTTTCCCACCACCACAGCTAGCAGGTCTCCTGATTTGAATCACTGCTGGTACAGAAGCTTTGCTTGATGTAGGTCTGGAGTTTTTTCATCCGATATAGAATTATCACAGCCTTTAACACCCAAGACATTCCACAGGACCCATGACTGCATGAATACACTCAAGTGCAATGAAGTGAATTCAAACCTTCACTGACTTCTGTGCTGCTGAAAATGTGCAAGACATACAAGACATGTTATTGTAACTTCCCAAGAGAATTAGCGAGGAGAGTGCTATCTTCATACTAACTGGCTAGCAGCTAACTGACAGCAAGCTCCATCTTTGGT
>WBNQ01054857.1:0-14080 GCA_013401375.1 Spizella passerina | reverse complement strand
AAGAAAAAAAAGCAAAAAACAAACAAGTTCTTTGAGAGCTATTCAGACCACATTCAACTGCACACAGACAGATTAGCTTTCAGAATCAGGTGTCCAATTGCCCATTGAATTTTTCAGAAACAGCAAGGCTGACGTTCTAGAGAGCCCATATTAAGCATATTAGAAAACAAATTTCAGCAACTAAATTCAGTGCCAATGATGATATGACAAGAATGGTCCGGTTATGTTGAACCACTTTGTATCTCCACACAAAAACAGCTTTATTGCCATATACCTAAACCAAAGGCAGCATTCATTTTAAAAAAATCAAATTTTGAACTATTATGCTGTAGGAAATCTGGGATAATTCTGCTTAAGTCAGTGGAATGGAACTGAACAGATTTACAGCCTGGCAAAATTTACTCCTAAATCTAAGTGGAACTAATCTATGCACATGGGAGTCGCTAGGAGTATGCCAGACAGCTAGATTTATAGAAACAAAGATGGGAATTGAAGCAGGAAAATACTCCATTAACCTCTGATGTAAAGGAACTTTAAAGGTGGATGTATAGTTACAGGAGGGCTGTTGGTATGTTTTATGCCTAAGTCTCTCCTATTTGAAAAGTTTAGGATATTTTAAAGTCAAGTAGCCCCTCTGTTCACAGAGTGGAATTCCCTCAGGGTGTGAATCGTCCCTCAGTTGTGTGTACAGCCCCGGGCAGACAGAGAGCCAAAGCAGTAATTCAAACTTCTGAACATTGTAATAATTCAAATAATAAACGGGTTGAAACAGAGTGTCACTTTCAAACTGGTTTAGTGCAGATGGCCTTTTTCTTAATTCCCAGCCCCGTCGTTAGTGAGCTGAGCTTATTGAACTGCTTGCCAATTCTGTTAAGAGCAGATGGAGTGAAACGGGATAAAGGCAATATTTCAGTGCAGCTCCCATGCATCAGCTCCCCTCCAGATGCCATTATCGACATGCATTTTACAGCTCCACAGCTCCTGCCATCAGTGGGTAGAATTATAAAGAGGTTGAGCATACTTGGCTTGAATGTCAATAATCAATAAGGACACTCATCTGGCTTAATAAGGATAAATTGTTGCCCTTGAAACAGCACACCATTCCAGCAGTCAGTGAACTAAGGTGACTTCCTTGACATTTATGCTAACTCCAGGTGTCTGTGCCACCCTGTGTGTGTATACACAAACACTTCTGTTATGTATTTCTCTGACTGTTCCCTAACACTATGGATTCTCTTGTGTATGTCCTGCAATAATGTATTAAATTAATAATCTTGAGTGCTTCCCCTTAAAAGCTCATTTCTTCCACATCAGGCAGGCTTTTTTTATTTTAAAGATTTTAATTACAAACTCTGTCTTTCTAAAAGGGTCCCTGTTTCCCTTTCTAAAGCCTGCTGACAGAACATGATAGGTGATATTTTCCGAGGTTCCTGCTGTGTGTGGATCATCATTGCCTCTAAAGCCTGTGATTAAATTCTGTCCAGCTTTAGTGAGGGTAGATAGGCCTCAGTGCAACAGAACTAAATTAGTTATAAGTGCTTAAGAAATGATCCTACTCCTATGGGAAGCAGCTACATTTATAGAAAGCATGAATGTTCAGATCATACAAAAATATGTAATACATAAGCACAGGTAACATCATGAACAGTGGTTCAGTGGAGACTTCCTTTTTGATAACAGAACATTTAGTCAAATATTGCTGTTTCTCACAGTGTTTTAATAACAATCCTTGGTTGTTACCAACATTTCTGGTCTGCTATTGCCAACAGTCCTTGGATGGCTCCACGGCCATCCGGCTATCAGTGTTTGAGACACACACATTACCCTTATATCTTCTGGGAATTGGGAGCTCCAAAAGGATCTCAGTTTGAACCCTTGTTCTGAGGGTCACAAGAGAGTGGGCTGCAGTTATGGTAATCTTCCACCCTGGGCAAAACTCACATTGGTAGCTTTTTTTGAAAGTTCAACAACAAAAATATTATTTCACTTGGGTTATTATTCAGACAAGAAAAATAAGTTTCCAAGGCTGTTAGTGAAAAAACAAATGCTCGTTAGACAGCAGAGTTTCTGGGAACAGTCTGATATGCTCTGGGAACATATCTCTGATATGCTCAACAGGGGCTTAGTCCAGGTGCAGCTCATCAAGGCTGAGGCTTAATGAGCATTTCTCAGCTCAGTGCAGCCAGAGGAGGGGAGGGATGCTCCACCACAATCCTCGCCATGAGTGAAGTCAGCTTCTCTGGGTCTCTGCATCACTGAGTGCAGGAATGATCCCTCTCCATCATTCTGGGGAGCTGGGTGTGTGTCAGTCATGCTGAGCCCCACAGTGCCAGTGCAGGGTCCCCAAAAACACTCAGCTGTGTGGCACTGTCTGTGGGCTGGAACTGGACACCCATGTTTCAGTGTTTGCTCATGCAATTTTTAACCTTCTCATTCTTTCCCTTTCCTTGGCAGATTTTTATTGGCGAGATATCCATGTATTTCATAAAGTCAACCCGAGAAACCCTCATTATTCAAGAGAAAACTATTTTGACTGGAGAGTGCTGTTACCTGAACCCACTGCTTCGAAGAATAATACGTTTTATAGGTAAGCATCCTGTGCACTGCAAGCTTGGACCCTGCTTGTACCAAACCAGGACGAAACATGCTGACAAAGTACATCACAAAATTAATTAAGCTATGAAATCTTTGCAGGCATCTTCCACTTTAGAGGGATAGTCCCCTCAGGATTTCCAAGGTAACTTTCAAAATTTGCCATATCATGCTGGCTGGAGCTGGTTTAGATCATATTCTGCTGAGCTTAAAGCTTTTTTTGAGACACTTAAAGAAAGGTTTTACCAATCAAATCCTTATATTAATAAATCCATCATTGCTAGTTTATGCAAGCTACCCATTTTAGTTACAAATTTGTCCTCACCAGCTCATCTATTTGGCATTTTTCTTTTCAGCTCTAATTTTAACATCCATAGCTCTGCCACATAATGTTCTGCCGAGCACAGCATAAAAAGCCCAGAGCTCACTTCAAAATAATAATATTATTTTCATTGTATTTGCTTTTTCTTAGAGCTTTCATTGAGTTAATTACTGAGAAATTAAGTTCTGTCAATAAACCATTAGGAAGTTGCTTTTTATGGTGCTTGCAAACCGCTTTACCTTCTTCACACTGTTGATGAGTCCCAAGTTCATGCGTGGGATGGGATGTCTGGCTGATGGCATGGGCCAGTGGCTCCTCAGAATGCTCCCCACTGGGCAAGAGGGGCTTTGCCATCACAGCACTGCCCTCCTTGTGCACTCCCAGAAGTGAGGCACCCTCCTCACACGCTGCCTCTCACAGAGAGCTGAGCCCACATTCATGGTCTGACTCAGAACAAGCAATGGGGGGAAAAAGCTGAAAGTATCTGGGGCACTTCTTCCCCGTCACTGCTTAATTTCTGAGCTTTACCTGGAATGAAAATGTCTGCTGTGGCTGTGGCAGCTGTTGTGTTGCTTCCATGGAGCACATCCCTGGCTGCAAGCAGGGATACTTCCTCAGAGCACAGAGCTGAAGGTGCTGGCATATTTGTCATCAGCAAATGTGTGCTGCAAAGGAGGAGGAACCATGGTTTTACTTCTCCTTCAGCTCTCTCTCTGTGCCTCCTGCTTTATGCATGGAAGGCAGAGAGTGAAATATGCCTTCTGCCACCAGAGAGGGGGAAGTAAACCACCTGTGTTTTGTTACTTGGGCCTGGTCAGTGTGCTGCTGGGGGGAACAGAAAGACACAGAAATCCAGTTAAAACACCCTTGAACTTCACATAACCTCCGGGATACATTGATGGGCAGCAGACTGCCATTAAGAGAGAAGCAGGGTACCAGTGTCCACTGGGCCACTCAGGGCTTTTGACTGTTCCAGCACATTTGGCATGTTGCAAAGTCCCAATCAAGCACTCTTGCCTGCGGGGTCAGCACTAGAAGTCCTTAGCTCATGGAGGCTGAGTTCTTGCTCGGTATGTTTTCTTACAGTTGGCTTTATTCTTAAACATGCTGTTGTTTCTCTTCTGGTGGAAGAGAAGGGGGTAGCAATGATACAGTGGACTCCTAGAGAGGAGTAGGACATAAACCATGCTAGGGAAATGATTCTTGGCTTTGGTAGCTGTGTTTTTGTTTTTCTGAGAAAAATGAAGTTAATATTATTAGAAAAGGCTAGAAGTCTTTGCCTTGTCTTAAACTACACTGTGTGCTTGTTTTCTTCTGAAACCTCTTCCCTGCCTCTGTAGTGAAATGAGGGAAGTAGAATTTGTTGGATGAAATAATTTATGAAAGGAACTGAAGATAACTGCATGTTTTTTTATTTTTCATTTCACCTGTGTTTTGAAAACAGGGCATGGACTGAGCAGCTGTACCCTGTGCCTGGATGATCCAGGGAAGTTAGCTCCATTCTTAGCCCACTCCAAAATGAAGCTTCCCAGGTGCTTGGCTGTGCAAAGACAACTAGGTTGCTTGTACATGGATTTCTCTGTGTGTGTCTTCTCTTGATAAACTTTAGGGCCAAAAGTTACAGAGCTGATTAACAAAGTTCTCTTGCAAGTAAATTATCTTCCCTGGCAAGCAGTCTGGCTTGTTGCAAAAAAAGGTTTTCTGCCAATTTAGTTTTGGTACCCAGAGGTTTGAGCAAGTCTTAATGAGTACCTGCAAAAAGCAGTTACTTAACTCATTGGAAAATTGCCTTGTAAGGCATTACAGTTTATAATATTCCAAAGAATGGGAAATACCCTGCAACATGTCTAGGTTCTCATGTGTCAGGAAAAATGAACACTACTGTCTGACCCTGCAAGGCACATCATGGAGAACTTTAAGAGTTGCCAGTCCCAAATTTTAGGAGTGCAAAGAGGCTTTTTCTCCACCCTCCAACTCTGGGGAAGAGATGGGAATTTTAAGACAATTTTAAGAATTGTAGTCTAAATGTGCTTTCCACAAAACAAGCAGAAAGCTGTACATATTTAACTGAATGTTCATTTATATTTTGCAAGAAAAGAGACACAAAAAGGGAAACTTTAGGCTGTCTTTTGGTCCTGTGAAATGCAAGGACTCTTGTAATGTAATCTCCGTTGGATCTTCTGGTTGCTAGATTTGAGCTTTTCTGCTCTTACTTTTCCTTCATGTATACAGAATTAAGGACTTTTTTGCACTTTGAAAGCAGAGCAAAACAAAAAACACCCAGCTTTTCTGGAATGCTAACAAAGCCCCATGTTTCTTCTCTGTGTTTTTCCCTATCTTGTTTACTGCACTCTCTGTTGATTCTCTCCTTGTTTTCCTCAAGGTCTCAGCCCATGTCTGTTTCTAAGAGCCTCCCCTCCTGAGTTTAGTCGAGACTCTGAATGTTGAGCTTTGCATTAAATCTCTCCCTGATACTTTGTCTACATGAAGCAGAGCCACAATTTCTTCTTGCTTCCTGGCTCAGACACGAATCCTTCATGCTGATTGACATTTGCTTTTGTGGCAAAAGACTGCCTCTCACCTTGCTGCAGTGTATATCAATTCCTGTATCACAGCCTAGATTGGTGAAACCTGCTATGTTCCCTATATTTAGAAAAACACTTACTTTATCAGTGAAAAAAAGCTGGCTTAGCTTGGAAACATCAGACTTTGATGTATGCTTCAATTTTCTCCATCTTCCTCTTTATNCTCTGTTGATTCTCTCCTTGTTTTCCTCAAGGTCTCAGCCCATGTCTGTTTCTAAGAGCCTCCCCTCCTGAGTTTAGTCGAGACTCTGAATGTTGAGCTTTGCATTAAATCTCTCCCTGATACTTTGTCTACATGAAGCAGAGCCACAATTTCTTCTTGCTTCCTGGCTCAGACACGAATCCTTCATGCTGATTGACATTTGCTTTTGTGGCAAAAGACTGCCTCTCACCTTGCTGCAGTGTATATCAATTCCTGTATCACAGCCTAGATTGGTGAAACCTGCTATGTTCCCTATATTTAGAAAAACACTTACTTTATCAGTGAAAAAAAGCTGGCTTAGCTTGGAAACATCAGACTTTGATGTATGCTTCAATTTTCTCCATCTTCCTCTTTATCTTTTACAGCTGCATTTTTTTTTAAGCTTTTGAGGTCAAACTAGTGATGTGGAATTGCTTCAGAACAGTTTTTTCTAATATATTGCTGCTGCATTGCTTTACTTTAGGCACATCCTCTCTCCTCCCTCCTCTCCCCACCCTTCCCAGCAGTTCTGTCATCAATTTTTGATGACAAAACTTGCTGTTTATGTGCTGAACTTTTGAGAAACTAATTGTTAAGGGTGGCTGTTTTCTGGGCCTCTGCCTCTTCTCCCTGTCTCCCAACTTGAGCATACAGAGCCTTTCGTATATTTATTCATTCTGTCTTGTAATTTCACATTCAGCACTTTGTTAACATCGTTCCGCCTTGCATTTGCGTCTGCGTTCTACTTAATCCTTTGTATTGCAAATAGAGGTTATAAAATATTTTAGTGAATGGTTTCAGTCAAGGTTTTAGTCTTTTTATGTGCAGCTGCTATCATACCCCCAGGATCAGGGACTCAGACCTCCCTGACCCAGTCTGACGGGGTGAGTATGGTGTGTATTGTGTTGCATTTCATTATATTAGGTTTCTAATCCATGTGATTAAGTTGTCTACCTGCAAAGCCCTGATAACATGCAAGTAGCCCCTTTCTAGTTGAGATATCTAGAAATTCAGCATGCTTCATCAGCTCGTTACCAGTGGCTTTGACTTTGGATGCGCATAATTTGCCGTTAACAAATGGTGCAGATCAGCTTCTGTTGACAACTTAATCTAAAGCATGGTGACACTTCACAGTGGGCAGCTAAATAATTAAATTAGGGCTTTATATCAGCAAATTGAGATTTTAGTTCGGCAAATAAAGGTTTACAAGATTTATACACACATTGAGTTTATTGTAACAGGGTAGATATGCCCCAGAGCTCAGATGTCAATTCCCTGAACAGCTGCTCGAGACAGCTTACCTGACCTTGTCCTTCTGTCTGCCTTGCCTCTGAAGTTCACTGTGACAGAGTGCATGTTCTGTTATTAACTGGCTGCCTTTCCATGGGGCTCGAGCTGTATTTGGGGGTGTTGCCCCAAACCTAAACTGCTTGAACAACTGTAGATATTATCAGTGAAGAATCTCCAGAAGGAGGAGCAGGTCACTGTGCTGGGGACACATCAGCCCTCACAGTTCTTTTTGGTGCCAGGCACTGAGCTGGCAGCTGCCTCCATGAAAACTGGTGGTTGTGAAAGCAGTGAGGAAGGAAGATACCCTGTACATCTGTCAGGAGGAGTCTTGAGCCTCCAGAGGACTTTTGCAATGGGAACTGAATTTCTTCCGGCATGGTCAGACTCTGGAGGTTTAAGATCCCTGGAGTAGTGAGTTTTATAGGGTTTTCAGTGGAAGACCATATCCAGTCCTAGAATGAGGTTATGAGTGCTCAGAAGCTTGATGTTGAGCCTGTTCCTGATGCCATGGCAACAGGACCATAAAGTCCCCTGCAATCCCCTTCCCTCCTGATGTAAAATGGATTAATGATACAGGCCTCTTTTTACACACCCTTTAAGATTAAATGAAGGGTGGTTTAGCAGAGTCTGAGTCACAGGACTATAAATGTATGGCTTTATTGGATGCACAGGATTCTTATAGCAAAACATTCAAAAATTGGCTGAGGATCAGCACTCCCATAGAGCCCAGACTCCTTCCAGGGACACTCTCCAATGGAACTCTAATCTTCCTTAGAAAACAGGAGTGGGAAAGGGGTTAGGTGAGTATGAGTGTGCATGTGAAATATGAACACTTTACGAGCAAGTTGGGTTAGAAGTGACAAATTCAGATAATTGGGACAGAGAGGAGTGCCTAAATAAATATCCTTGGTAGAAAACATGATGATATGTTACTGAAGAGCTCAGCTTCTGATGTCTCATGAACACTTCAGTGCACTCTTTTGTCACTTTATTTAAGGGTTTCATGATTTTTCCTTAATAAAGACTTCTACTTCCTGATTCTTATTTCCACCCACTGGCTTCTCACTTGTCTCTTCCCAATGTCTTTTCAGCTGCTCTTCTTCAAGTCCCAAGGGGGGTTTTGTTGATTTTTGTTGTGGTGGTGATTTGGTCCTTTGGTCCTTTTTTTTCAAATCAGTGGCATTTTAAATGCCTCTAATAGCAAGAGGTTCCACGGAGACAACAAGCAGCTGCAGTGACTGATGTTAAATAAATCCAAGGTGGAAGAAGAGAACTTGAACATGAATTTCAGGGAGGACAGAGGGTTCTACTGAGGCTACAGTGAGTGAGAAGAGCTGGATTCTTCTTCAGGGCAGCTGCCTCTGTTAGAAAAAGCCATAGAGCTGGAGGTGGCAACACTGATGAACTGCCACAGAAGGAGCTTGATAGGAGATGGAGCATGAGAATAGGATGTGGGTCAGAGCCCAGACATCAGGGGTTCATTTAGGACTTTCTGACAGTTATTTAGAGGGATGTGTAAGTGGAGAAATTAAAAATGAAGCATTCCAAATTGAAGCTGCTAAATACTTAGACTTTTCTGCCAAGGCAAGGGTTAGTTCAGATGAGATGACACAGGAAAGTCAAGCTTCACCTCGTCCATCCTCAGCATTTTTTAACAGGACATTCCTTGTTTGTTCTTTTTCTCTTTTTTTTTTGGCTTGAACATTTAATTTGTCTAAGGTCTTTCTCACTGGAGGAAAGATATGTTAAAATCTGATCTCTGTTTTCTTGGACTCTGGAGCAGCTGAGAGAGTAGCAGGGAGTACAGCCTGCCCTCTTATATCTGGTCTAAGCTAGTATCTCTCCCAGTTACTTTCTGCTTATTGTTTTGTCTTCTAAGCACCTCTTTCTGCTCCTGAAACACAAGCTCAGAGTAGTCAGTACAATGAGAAGTCAGGAGGCTTTTCCAGACATAGCTTCTGCTTCTTTAAGGCCTCTTTTTGCAGCCAGACTCTGTGACATGAGTTGCTGAGGGGAAAGATTGGCTTCGTGTAATTGCAATTAACCTTCATCCTTTCTGCTACTGAGCAGCTGTGGGTCTGCTTCCCATGTGGCTTGCACTCTTCCCATCCTTTCTCAGCGCGTGCCAAGTTCTGCACTACAGTTGATCCCCAGGATTTCTGGCCCACAGCGAGCACACCAAAAAAAAGCACTTTGCTGCTGAGCAGGATGGCACCACCTCCCGTTACACCTGGGTGCCAGAGTCTGGAATAGACATGTCTTCTCCCATTCCTTTCTCTCTGACATTATATCAGGGATGTGAGCTGTTTGACCCTGAAGAGCTGGGGCTGCTTGCCCTTCCCATGAAGCCTTTCAGAGTAATTTGTCTGCCTCTAAAAAGCTGGCAATCACATCCCTGCATTTTGGTCAGTTAGTTTAGCTGCTGTAGGTCATTGAACGAATCCATTGAACAGATGGATTCCTGAGGTGCAAAAACCATCAGGGGAGTGCCCAGGCACACTGGCATTACAGCCTTTAAATCAATTACAGCCAACCCTTGCTCCAAGAGAGCTGAGGTGCAATCAGCCTGCGAGGGTCACATCCCTGCCAGCCAGACCCATTGCTGCACAGGGCTGTGATTACACAGAGCACAGCTTGGCACAACTGTGAGAGAGGAGCTGCACCACAGCCAGAATGGGACAAAGGTTTCAGCCATGGCTTGCTCTGCCCTTCTCCAGGTTACTGCAGGCCTCTGCAGTTTGGGCAGCCACTTTCTGTGCCACCAAATATTAAGAAAATGCAAGTGTTGAAACTTCTTTTCTTAATGGAGAGAAGTACCTTTGTATATATGCACTTCCTAGGGATTGAAATAGTTTTATGTAGCTCGTGACTTTTCCTGAAATGTCTTGGTTTTTGGCTTGTACTTACATGATGAAGAGCATGAACCAGACTGCCTGACACTTAAATTTCCTCTAATTATTGTAAAGGCTGGGTAATAATGCTTGCTGTACTCCCTGTAATTTGCACAGCACATCAGAAAGTTGCTATTTAAAGCAAGCTGTGCCAAAAAAAAATTAAAATTTTGACAGAGTGCTGTATATAAAACAAGATTCTTCTCTGTCATAACTTCAGCTGTTTCACCAGGCTGAAATTATACCCTTCTGCCTTTTTCCTTTAAACTTGCTTGTGCACTGACTAATGTAGGTGAGAAGTTCCTGGTGGCTGTGGAAAACCATGGACTTGAAATATTACCAGAGGGTTAAAGGAAATAAAGGAGCAGTCTCTGTGCTCTCCTTTTAAGCACACTTAGCAAGAAAAATGGGAGGAAAACTGTCACATCATTGAAAAGGCAGAGGCCAGTCCTGCAGTCTAAAACCAGAGGAAGGCAGCCTCCTTCTTTGGCCACTACCAGCTTTTTAAATCCATGATCACATACCAGTTCATTAATAATAAATAAAAACAAACATACATGAAGAATGGTGATACATTCAGGCTCCAGAATCATCTTCCTCTGTGCCGCTCCTCGCTGACCTTGGGCAAGGATGGTGAGGAGGAGCAGCTCTGCTGTCCTGCAGCCTCTCCAGGCTGTTTCCCAAGGGAAGGGCTCTTCCCATCAGTGCCCCAGGATGTGCCACAGTGACACCAAACAATCTCTCTAACTGACTGGCACAGGCAAACCCCACTCAACACTTGTACAACAAGTCCATTTTAATTACAGTTTAATTGTCTGTTACTGTAGGTGCATGCTGCATTGAGTCCCTCATATTTTTTTGTGTCTCAGACTAGAGCAGCATTTTAATCTGTTTTTATTAACTCAGTATAGATAAGCAGTGAAGATGTTACAATCATGGTGGTGCCAGCTCTTAAGATTTTATCACAGCTTTCCTAAGATGATTTCCCTCGGGCTCCAGCTCTTGGTCATATTTAAATACATAACAATCTCAGATAATTTATAATTTAATGACTTTTGCTTACAGAGTTACAGAACTGAGAAAGCAAAACTGCATGACCCTCAATATCCCTACATCAGAACTCAGTATTTATTTGTTCTATGTTTTTAGAATATAGAACAACCTTTAATCAACCTTAGTGATGAGAAGGGGAAGAGGAGAGCTGATTTAATCTTTCAGAACATTTGGGTTTGGTAATTTTGCAAACCTGCTGTTCTGTACCTTTGGTATGTAGGCATTACATGCATCTGAAAGATCTTCATATTTTCATAGCAGCTGTAGCAGGTATTGATAACACTCAAGGGGAGTCAGTGAAGGATGTGACAACTGCAGTATTGATCAAGAGATGCTTCACAACCCTGGAAAAGTTCCCGCATTCAAGTGAATACTTCATCTCAACGGTTATGTGCTCCTGGTGACATGAGCTGAATTGCAGCTGTCTTCCAGAGCAAAGAAAGAAACAGGTTGCTTCCAAAAGTACATGCCAAATATTGCTAGGTCAGGATTGTAAATTTTCACCATAAAGGTGGCAAATAGTCAAAATCCAAAACGTGCTTAATCCTAGCTAGTTACGTTAGATAAGAGAAGTATTGTGTCTCAGCACTACACTGCTCTGTCAGGTGCAGAGAGCCCATTTTTTTGTCACAGATTCGTTATAAGTACATGACACTACTCTATTTGTTATCAGTACATGACACTAAGTCTTTCCCTCTCAGGTATAGCGACATTGTGTGAACCTGTTTGAATAACCACTATTTCTGACCTTTCCCCACAGGCGTGTTTGCATTTGGACTTTTTGCCACTGACATCTTTGTAAATGCCGGCCAGGTTGTGACTGGGAACTTGGCTCCCTACTTCCTGACCGTCTGCAAACCCAACTACACTGGCAGCGACTGCCGGGCCCATCACCAGTTCATCAACAATGGCAACATCTGCACGGGGGATGTGGAGGTGATTGAGAAGGCCAGGAGATCCTTTCCATCCAAACATGCTGCTCTGAGCATCTACTCAGCTTTATACGCCACGGTGGGTGACAGTGGTGACTGCCAGCTCGCATGAGAGGTTTCTGTGTTTTCTAGATGGGGCATTTTCCTTACAATGGATTTTTCGAGAAAAAGAGGGTTTTTTTGGGGGCAGCTTTTTTCTTTATCAGTAGGGGAACATCCCCTTCTGTCTCCATTTTACCAGTCCTTGTATAAGTAAATGAAGTGCTCATTGATTTTGAGGCACTGCACATGGAGGCATGAGGTCCTAAACTTGCCTTTGCTGCTGATCTTCCAATTCAATTTTCTCTTCTCTCTGCCCCTGTCTCATAAGCATTAAAATGAAGCTGATCCTTAAACAGCTTCTGCATTGCTACATTTGTTCACATGCCATGCATTGTTGAACATTTAAAATTTAAATTGTGCCCTTTCAATAGAGGTCTGAACTTAGGCTGAATTTTGCTTCCCTTGTTGAGGACCTGAACTCACATTGCAACGAGGGTTCTAATAAAAGTCAGAATTTTGTTGTTGTCACAGAGAAATGCACCCCAGCTGACACACTGACAAGGTGACACTGCCATGCAGACAGGAAGGAAATTATAAGTCTGATGGAACAGATCAACTGCTCCTTTGAGTTCTCATGCTAAAGTTTCTGTGATTTTTAAAAACTGATCCAAGAATCTTACTAACAAAGCAGCAAGCCTTGGTGGTTTTGCTGCAAATATCCAAAGACTTAACCTGGTTCTGATCTCAAAATGCATTAACCTAGGTCTTTTCTCTCCCTATAACTTGAGTCAGAGTAGCATCAGAGTCTGTCTGTTGGTTATAAGTATGCAAGAAAAGTCTTAAAGTTATTAAAGACAGGGTATTTACTGAGTATTTTGCCCAGTGCTCTCGGTAGCAGATAAATGAAGCACCACATTATTACTTCTAAAATTAAAAGTCCACCCACTGCTGTTTCAATATCCATCTGTTGGCATTGCATGTTGTGTGAATAATGATGGAGAAATAAACTGTAACTCCTTTGATCAGGATTTGTTGGGAAATGTTTGGAAAGCCTGTAACATTTTGTGCACATTACTTCTGAACAACGTGCAACCCTGTGTGAAATAAAGCCCACAATATACTCAGCATGGTTCTGGCAGCTGTTTGCACCATGATAAACTCTTAGGTGGGAGTTCCAGGGTTCCAGGCTTATTCCTGGTTCTGTCCTAAGCTAATTACATCCTTTCATGGACTTTCCCTGCCCAGCCTCCTTTGTTTCCTAGGTGGGCAAATTTCCTACAACAGGCTGACTTCTACAGCTGAAGGGTAACTCTGTTTTTCTTCCTGAGCCTAAGCCCCTAGTAGTTTAGTATTTCTGAGCTCTGGTTTTCCAGGAGTTTCTGCTATGGGCCGGCACTTCTCACATTGGAAGATGTCAGATAGAGCCAGGACACGGAACTCTTTCTGAGCTATAAGGTCATGAAAGTTTGCTGTTAAAGCATTTCAGCCCACAGTCCAATTTCAGCCCAGTTCTCTGCCTGAAGTCACCTTTTAGAACTAGAAATGTGTTTTCTTGTCTTTTCTTTGTCTGTCAGCTGAGAATAACATGAGCATTACACAAGAAATTCACTGTTCGTATCCAGCTTTGCTTAATAACTGTGCTGTGCACAGATTTTTGAGAAGTCTCTTGCTGATTCTAATATGCATAATAATATGGCCTACTGAACATAAAACACAGGTTATTTGCTTAGTAATAGTCGTGTTTTGCATAAAGCTGAAGAATTGATTCATGGAGCAAGAAAAATAAAACAGGTACAACATAAGGAGGCTGGAGAATGGTTCTTGTTTTATAAAATGTCTTATGACACCTGGAAGACTTCTCCCTTCACTGAACCTCAAATATCCTGTGCAGGTGTCTCACTTGTTCACTACTCTGCTACTGAAAACACTCTCACTGTGACTGGTTCAGCTTTGTGGGGTTTTGGTGTTTGTTTTTGGCTTTTGATAATCTGGGATTTATATTTAATCAACTAGACTTTTCTTTGCCACCTTCTAAAGAAGCTGAGGAAAACCCAAAGCATCACTTCTGTGATCTCTGCAGGTGGAAATAAACCTTGTCTGCCTAAAGTAGGGGAAAGAGAAAAGGGCTGGCAGCCCTGGCTTCCATACTTATATAAAAATAAGAATGTCATCTGTTATGTTTGCCCAATTAT